>APFE030474486.1:21749-36333 GCA_000404065.3 Pinus taeda
TCATGGTATTGAAATGTTATGGTTTTGGACCATGGTATTGGGGAAGGCCTAGGACTATAAAAGAGGAAGGAGATCTTGTGACAAATCACAATCTGGATTATTATTGAAGATCTGAAAAAGTCCTAGAGCTGGTATATTGGATGGTGACGTGGATCTGGATCTGAAGGAAGGAGGAACCTTAGTGCAAAAGGAAGGATAAGGTCTATTCATGGGTCATAATCTTTAAGCCTAAGTGATAGTATCTCTGTATGATTTTGATCTCCTTGATGTGGCGCTTATCTGATCTATAAGTCTGATAATCTGGGTTAATTAGTGATTGAATATCTGGAAGAGTGTGTTGTCATTTATAGATTTGTACGCAGGTTCAGTAAAGCGAAGGCGCGTATACATAGGGGAAGTAAAGGCACGTATACGCAGGTTGTTCCATACGCAGATGTGTATGCACGCAAGTTGCAGACTGTTGAAAATGCGTATATGCATTAAGCTGTGATCTAGCTGTTTCTGCTTATTGCTGCTGTGTTTTGGGCTCTGTTTCTGCTGTGTGGGTTCTGGTACAGTGTTCTGTGTACAGCTATCAGAGAAGTATCTACTTGTTTCAGATCTAGTTGGTGAAAAGGAGATTGGTTGATTCTTGATGATTGTTTGATGTTCATGGATCCAGTTTGAAAATTGATAAAAAGGGGTCTCTGGAAGAAAGAGAAGGTTGTAGCCTTCTGTAGGCCAGCACCTACGTACTAGTATCTTGGCTAGTGCAAAAGTTAAACGGGGTTGTTGCTCCCTTCCAGCAGAAACTGTAGAACGAGAAAGAGTTGTAGCTCTCTGCAGGTTGCAACCTGCGTACTGGTAAAAAGATTGCACCAGTACATTGTAAAAGAAGTTTTCTAATTTAAAGGAAGATAGAGACGAATTACAGCAGGTGGTTTTCACCAACATTGGGTTTCCACCTTATATCTTGTGTTCTTGTGTCTGATTGTCTTTCTGCTCTGTTTTACTGTCTCTGGATACTGTTATTTGATTCTGCATCACTGACTAACAATGATCATCAGAAATATTAAGTAAAGTAAAAGCATGTCCTGTATACGCGGGTTTCCTTCTGCATAATCGCGTACATACACAGGTTTATTAAATTGAAGTAGCGTATATCAGTTGTTTTGAAAAAGAATAATTATTCTGATAATACTGATTCACCCCCCCCCCCCCTCAGTATTATTTTCAACAGTTTGTATGTTGCTAATATTTTACATACATATTGTTTTCACAAACATCATTGAATTGCATGGCTAAGGAGAAATTAGCAAAAGCAATGACAAAGGCTTTGGAAAGGTAAAAATCCATTATTAGTATTTTGTTTATGAAAATAAACAGAAATACAAGAAAATGGAGGTGAAAGGTCACAAGTTGCATGTGATTAGGAAATTCAAGGAAAATTAATGAAAATAAGGAAATTATGCACATCAATAATAAAAACACATCAGAGCATCAGTTTGCGGCCATTTTCTATTTTTTTTTGCAGTTAGTCTTAAATAGGAGAGGAGAACAAAGAGGACAAGGAAAGCAAACAAGAAAAGAAAGGACAAGGAAAGCAAAGGAACACAAGAATCAATAACGGAAAGGTTTCATCAAAAAAATTTAATGAGAATACTTATAGGTAACATGTAGCATATATGATTTCCTAGTTGGTTTTGGCATGCATGGTATGTGCATGTCTGTATTCAATTAATTTGTTATTGTTTGCATGAGTTTTGTCGGGTTTCGACAGTGATTTTAGCCTTTCCTTTCTATTTTTGCATAAACATGGTATGAGGGGATTGTTTTTGGTTGAGCTTTCGATTGACGAAAGGTTTTGGTTCTACATGAGGTGGTGTGAGGAAAACCCCAAGGGTTGGGGGTGAAAATGGTTTTCTCTAGGAAGCCCTAAATAGGTGGGTGGAGATAGGAAAATTCCTCAAGGGATGGTGAAGGAATTTTGAGGCATCCAAGCTCAGTTTGTTTTTATGATCTAGGGACTAGCTCAAGTGAGATTGTCATATGGTGAGGGTGGAGGTGGTTTACCCTATGGATTCCCTTGTTTATTTGTGGATTGGTTTATCCCATGAGATTCTACATTCAATCTTGCAATATGGCATGGGGGTGATTGGATGAAAGAAATATTTGGTTCAACCCAATCTAAAGTTAGGTGGTATATGGAAGTCCCTGACTTGGTTGGCTTTTGCATATGGTTAATAAGAGCTAAGTTTCTCTTGTCTTGGATGGGTAATTATACTTGTTATTATGTGGCTTTAAGAGTTGTTCTATCCTTGTTATCTACCTGATAATATGTTGGTTATAAACATGGTTATATGACAGATCTAAGTATGGATTTTATCACTTTTTAATTAATGAATGTCTTCTTAATGAATGCATGACCTAATTGGTGTTACGAAAAAGTTGTGAAAAGGCACTTTTCCTTCCAGATAAGTTTCAAATCCCTATGTTCAAATATGCATTCATGATGTGTAGTTTGCATGTTTATCATGTGTTCGATAAAATATTTGTCCTTGTTGGGAGGGGTTTGTTCAAGTTATTCTTCATCTTTTTGGTTTATAATATTTTTTCCTATGTTATTCATCATTCCTGGAAGTTTCATTGAGTTTTGGGTAGAGGCTTTAGTCCTAGCCCTGAAAACGTGGCTTAAAGTTCAAGGTCAATGGTATAAAACTGATTGGAAAAGTTCATAGTCACAAGGAAAATCAATATGGTAGCGACTGGATGTTTAAAATTTCTTAGAGGCCTTGTAATGCTAGCAACTAAGAGAATAGGTTAGTGAAAAAGTGATTTAGCTTAGGCGTTGGATACCTAGAAGGGTTGGGCAACTTCTAGAGGCCCTGTAATACATGAGGGAAGTCAATAACGTCTTAATTTGTCGAATCCATTTTCTTAAGATCATATAGGAGGTTGAGTCCCATGATAGTGACCCTCGGCTCATAGTTACCCCAGGAAAACTGGTGAAAGCTGATAAATGTTGGAGGAGGCGATTACAAGGTGATATTAGAGTGGGTTGTGCTCTCTTTGGGTAAAATTTTATGCTGTCAAGGTTAATATTGTCATGCATGGGGTCATGATATACAACTGGTATCGTCATGCATGATGTTGGTATGGAACCGCAATAAGATATGGGAAATGAGATTTTAGTAGCAAGATGTTATTAGCTTAATAGAATTACATGCACAAAGGAAGAATGGTAGGCATAACTTGAAACTCCATTTCATCCCTTTATGCATAGCACATTCTCGAGGGTGTTTATCATCTCCATTAGACCAAGTAGTCGGTTCCTGATTAAGAAATTATTTAAAAAGATGAAAAATCTTTGACCTAAACTCTCAGTCATAAATGTGTGACATTAGTAGGTTCAATGCAACCTGACTAGCTGACTTAGAATGAGGTGATCACATTTGGTCTCTTGTATTAAAAGGATATCAGGATTTTCTATAGAAATCTTTCTTTTTAGAATGTGATGCTTGATTTTTCCATTAAGGCCCTTTATAATCCATACGAGAACCTTCATCATTGATGTTTTAGAGGAGGAAAGAAAGTGCCATGGGGAAGAACTCCCTAAATTGCCTATAAATTCACCCAAATCTTGAATTAATTGTCTATTAGTTTTGAAGTCTTTTTTTTGGGCTCTTTGGCTTGGAAGGAATGTTATGACCCCACTCAAATACAACTTTTAAGATCAATTAAAACCCAATTTGGCCTCATTAATATTCAACTTGTAAGTATTCCAAAAAAATAATAGAACCTCTCTAGATGATTTATTCATCATGAATGGGTGCAATCCATGTGGTTCTCACACAACAACAACATCATCTTATATCAAGGAAAAAAAAAATAAGCTCCATGAAGTTTCTCACATGTAGACACTCGTAAAACTATGAAATTAAATATAGATGAAAAAAAAAAGATAAATAAAAGAATTACGTAAAATATTATTTAATAAATTAAAGTTAACCAATATTAAAAATTAGTATGTAATTCACAAAAACTAAAATTCTAAATTAATATAGTCATTATTTTTGTGGAAATAATAAAATTACAAACATATTAAATGTAATATACTTTGCAAAGATTTAAAAAAATATATAATCTTTAATGTTATTTTGTTAAAAGCAAGTAACAACACGAAAGGAACCCAAAAAACAACGGAAAAAAAGAACCATGGCTACCAATATGAAAATTGAGATATATTGGTTGGGTTAAATTGAATTAGAGTGAATTTAATATTTATAATGTTAAATATTTTTTTAAGTATAGTATGAATTTGAATAATTATATTTTAATTTTTCATTTATTATATATTTATAGAAGCAAATTGTATTAAGTTTAATAATATTATCTATATTATATATATTTAAAATAATAAAATTTTAAGATGAAGTTTTGAGAACATAAATTGAATTATTATTATTATTATTTTAAAGTAATATGAGTATTATGAATAATTTTTTTAAATAAATTGTTTACAATATAGTAAATTTAATAGAACTTAATATTTTTATTACTTTGTACTTTTACATATTATTTTATAATCTAACACTACAATAGCGTAACATCATATTTATTATTTAATTATATATATATATATATATATATATATATATATATATATATATATATATATATATATATCATGTTAGACATTAAATCACCTTTATAAGATTAGATATCTTTAGCAAGTTAAATGAGATATGATTTTCAATATTTAAAAAAATTAAAATGAAATTTAAAGTTTTACTATATAAATTCTTGGGTTTCTTCTACATATCCATTTATTTATTCTTCACTTTGTAAGAGGGGGATCTACCCCCTTTGGGAGTTCATAATAATTATAAATACATTGGTATTCCCAATGAATCTCCTCATGGCATCATTTTCAAATATCAAGTGGGAAAAGAGGGGATTATGTGGTTTACGGTTTCGTAGCAAACTCTTCATTAGATGCATTGTGGTAACCTAAGAATCTAGGGTGGTTTGTGTGAAAGGAAGTGCAAGATCCAAAATATGAGGTTAAATATAGTAATATTAGGTAATATATCCAATAAATGTAGGATCATGAACTGATGTTCAAATTTATTATGGCCCTCTAAAAAGGTTTTGATTGGGTGGATCTAAAATAAATGCAACACCCAATGTCAAATAGAATTTGAGTTAGGGGTCAAGATTTGTTTTTAAAGATATTTAGTTTAGATAGGAAGATAGAACGAAGGATTATGAAGGGGAGGCATATTTTTTCAAAAATTCAGAGCTCCTCATGTGATTTTGGAATGAGTATTATAATACATAGAAGGAGAATTTCCTTGCTGCCTCAATGTGGGACCATCTCTATTATCTTCCCAAGCCATATTTGGAGGTGGAAAGCCTTGAAGGCATCGAAAATGCCATCAAAAAAAATTTCATGCTATTGGTACACTTCTTAGGCATGGATTTATGTATACATGAATTTATCCTACTCTCTTCCATCCATACACATACTATCATGATAGTGTTTGGAAGAAATCTCTAGATTACAAAAATGTCCCCTTTAGATGTCGGCATTGTCATGAAGATGGACATATTATTAGGGATTTTCCAATGATTACCAAGGAATAGTTTCAAAAAAATGCTTCTCAAAAAGATACATTTGATTCATGGAAAACCCGCCAATGAAGAAGAAATTTGATTGCCTAGGGTACACGAAATCCTAATCAAATCCCTATATCAGAAATAGACTCTTCAAAGGAGCCCCAAGAGTAATTCAACATTCCATCAAGCATGCAATCAACAAAAGGTGAATCCCATATCTGCTTAGATGTAATGTAAAAGTATCTTAAAGGGCACTAGAAAAATTCATTACCACAGGAAATGATAAGGTCCCCATTGGAAAAGGATAAAGTAAAAGACCTACTAGAAGATATGGATCTAGATGACTGATGACTGGTTTCCCTTGTGGCATAATGACATGGAAAATATGTTAAGACATGTTATGTCAAGAGGTTATGATTTTGTGTAAGGTCCATCTTTGAAGAAAATGGTTGGAATTGATCTCCTCACACTTCAATCTTGGGTTTAAATGATGGACTTCATGGTGGTCTTGAGTAAAGAAGCTAAAAACGAGGTTGCAATAGAAACATGACACTAATCCAAGAAAACACTGAAAAGTGAACTTGGGGAAAGTCATGCAAAAGTCACATGAATTTTCCTCTTCAAATCAGAGTCTTCCATGTGGTTATCATTATCATAGTCATTGTTTGGTAGGAAGATTATTAGTTTCAAAAAACTACTATATCTTAGACTTGGTTTGGAAATTCAAGCTATATGTAACTTTTTCTTTTGAATGAAAAGATTCATTTATCGAACAAAATAAATAAGAATATCTAATGTAAACTATATAAATAATTCATAAACATTAAATTAGTTTATCCATATCATTTAATAATGTGAAATGTGTCATAAAGTATTTTTTTAATTATAATTAGACTTAAGAATATAAATTTTTACCCTTAATTATATAATTAAATTAGTGTTATTCATTTTTTAAATTATAAAATTCGTTATTTTTATAAATTTGACATACTCGTGATACTTTACCAGCAATAAACATTTTTTTTTTATATTTGGTTATTTTTTATAATTTATTATAAAATAGATGTGTAATTCGTTACCTACTGAATATATTATTGTTACACACGTAATATTAAAAATCATTAATAATAAGGGAATAAAGAAAGAAAAGAAAAAAAAAAAATTAGCATCTATCTCAATGTTATTAAAAATCGTTAGTACTAGGAAAAAAAATTGAGCATCGATCTTTATGACTATAACTATGCATAAAAAAATGTGAAGATGTATATATCGTTTTTCTCTATATAAATGAGTTCAATTATATTAATAACATAGGTTTATTTTATTTGGGATTATAAAATGTAGAGACAGATAAAAAAATTTAAGATATAAATCTCATTTTGCTGAAATTTGAGAAGATGCCTTTTTATGATAAATTTTATTTAGCTCAAGTTATTTTATATCCAAACTTAACATAGATATTTACTAGTTTTTTCATTATTATATTATATATATATATATATATATATATATATATATATATATGTATGTATGTATAAGTGCCTCTAAGTACCGCGATTGATAAGGTTATCACCCACATTAAAATATCCAACACGTGTCAACAAACTAAAACTTATATGTAATTTTTATTCAATATAAATTAACACGCATTTAAACCAATCTATTCAAGTTAGAATTTAAAATATATTATATAATGAAATATATTAATTTTTTTATTATCTAAAATTGTAAGAACCCAAAATTTAAATATTCAATTAATTAGATCAATTATATAGTTTATGATCAACACACCCAATTATTCAACTATTTAACATAGAATTTTCAAAAACATGAGTGCAAATGACTTACCTATATCAACGATATTCCTTGTACTTTTGGAGTTGAATCATCCTTGAATTCAGCTAACTGAAACAAATATTTTGGGGATGACTCTACACCCAACCATATGCTCAACTACACATAATCTTTCTGCAACTGGCCACCCTCGAGCCTTAATGAATGTATTACTACGAGGGAATCTTTTGTCTCAAAATACTGTTCTTCCAAGAGGATAGATGAAGGAACGGATGAATCACATCCTCCTCATCATCCATTAAATAGACAAAAAAATGGAAAGGTGACCACATGCACACATTCCATGTGTAAACATGCAAGTTTTATTTCTCTATTTTAATTTTTACTTAATTTACTATTCCTTTTAATTTAACTCTTCCTTATATTATTGTTTTTTACTTTTCTGTAACTTTACTTATTTTCAATACTTTTTATGTTATTATATATATATATATATATATATATATATATATATATATATATATATATTTATATATATATATATATATATATATATATATATATATGTATGTATGTATTTAGGACTCCAATTTATTATTTACTATTATTTATTTATATTCTTATATTTTCCTCATTGTATATTACTGTTATTATCTTTCCTTTATTTACTCTTACTATTATTATCATTATTATCTTTTCTTTTTATTTATTATTATAACTTATATTTTCATATAATATTATTATTTATTATTATTATCATTATCATTAGGGAACATTACATACTACCCCTCTTTAAGGAACTTTGTCCCGAAGTTAAGTTGAATCATTTAACATTTTGTTTATTTATCTATTTATTACTTCACATTTTCCTTAGATGTTTTGTTGAACTAGTATAACCATCAGGCATTGAAAATTTCCACGACACCCGTGAATCTGAAGGAATCTATGTCCTTTGTCCCACTTTTGGAACCAGGCATAAGCCTTATCGTTATGTACCATAACCCAATGTTAGCTCTGAGTATTGCACCCGACTCAGACTTTAGTTTCCCCAAGGCAAGCATCTTCTTCCAGAACTCAATTTCTTTGGGCATCTCACAAGGTTGGCCCACTCACTCCACACTCAATAAGAGCACAAACCCAGGAATCAATGTCCTTACATGCCCACCAAAATTCAACATCCCATTCTAATATCAGGGACTTGGCCTCCAATATCAGTGACTTATCCTCTTCAAGGTGGTCCCAAATCCCCTCAAGAGTTGTCGATCAAGAGCTATACAAGACAAAGGAACCATTAACATATGTAGTTTTCATTGAGTTTGCCTCTAGCCCATATGGTGTTACATATTCTCCCTTGAAGGTATGGGTACCCATGAGATCATGAAATAAACAAACACTCGAGACCCATTACTAGATTTCCTGTCAATAACCACATCTCAACATACATCCGATGCATTAGTTATAATTATAACATATAGAAGATAACCCACATGCCAAATATTGCATGTCATCATGAGAACATAACATCTTTGTTATCACAAAATTCTGCTTTTCATAAATCTATATGCTATTACCACATACTTCACATCATAATATTCTCCTAAGTTATAAAATTAGCATATCAACATCAAAGACATATCATCGTAATAAGTTCACATGTCAATTTACCTCATACCATAACATCATAATCACTATGCATATCATATTCCTCATAAACATACAACATCGTGAGCATAACAAATATATAAACGATCACCACATATTCATCATTAACCTCTTATCATAACTATACTATTTACTACACACCACCACCTCATGAAACATCATTAATATGAGAATCATCTCAATACTTATCAGATATAAAACAATAATACATTATATGCATTCTTATCATAGTTCACAAAATCAGTTTCATGTCCTTGTATAAACAATGAATACCAACTAGGAAATAAGATTATTCAACATCCCTCTAGGTTGTAGGCTATCTCACCAATACTATTAGTGTCATTTTTTCATCAAGGTATCAATTACATTTCAATAATCATTCCCACATCTGTCAACTAGGAAGTTGATGATTTACACGTAGCTATACTGATTTATGTACATCACTAAATTTTAAATGATCCTCATCATCTTGAGACTTATTCTTTTGTCATGTAATCCTCCTTCCCCGAGGAAGTTTTAGTGGAATCCATTGTTAAGATATTACCTATTGTACAATCATTCTCTAAGTTATCAATATAAATTAAAATTCCATGATCACTATACATAGTTTTCTTATGCAAATGGCATAGATACACTAGTTCATCTTTATTTAAGTCTTATGCAATGTTTAATCCACCTTCATGAGGGCTTGTTGTCCCTTGGTGAATTATCCATCACAAACGTAATTGTTATTGTACATCCACAAAATATCTACTTATTTCAGTGAGTTCCCATCTTGATACCGCTTGTCATTGCCTCATACTCAATGTTTTATCATTAGTCTACATATTTTATTTCATTTTTCCGAAAGTTAAACAATTGTTATCCTTGAAATGTTTCTCTACTTTATCACTTGTCATTTCTCACCAATTACAAGTATTCACGAATTCCAATCTTGAGACTTCTAAATTTTGTAGGTCATCACTATGGCTCATACCAATCATATTATTCAATCTACTCATCAATATTCTTAAGATAACTTTCTAGAGATAGACCCCATAATTTAGCCCTAGACATTAATACAATTTCATACCTCCCTTCACACATTAATGTTATGCACCTTAAGAACTATATGAAATTTAATTAGCTACTCCAATTTTAAAATTTCACATCATTTTTATTCACATGGACACCATGCTCAACTATTCCTAATGTTGGAGTCACCATGAAAACAATACCTTAATGCTCAGGCATTTTCCGAGTTTCTACACCCAAAATCTTCCCAATTTCTATGTTTAGCTTCTTTATTCACACCCTACAGACATTCATGGATTATGTAATCATAGCTTACCATAATTCCTACAACTCTAATAAACTCCATAATTATCATGATAATTAAACATCATTAATTGTTATCGATCCCTATTGCAAAATCTTCCATCATATTCTAGGATAGTTTATTACTTCTTGTTGATTTCTTACGCTTGTTTGTGAAACTTCCACTCATTCCCTTAAGTATCTATCCAATACTACATCCTACTTGTCTCATTATTCCAATTTTATCATGGTCACCATTACTACCATTCATTATCATTAACAATAGATTTATAAGATCCTCCCTTGTCATTCCTTCTTATATAATTTCATATACTCTTTATATTAAGGAGTTATCTTAGAACTCATCCCTTGTTATTCTTTTAATAATTTTTAATATCCTTGTCTCCTTATACTTATTTTTAAAAAATGCTAGTTGTTGGCACTATTATTTAAATTTTGTATCATTTTCTTTCCCCTTTTTAAGAGGAGATATCCTTGAAACAAAGTCATACCATCTTGAGTTCTATTCTATAAGCACTTTAAATGTATTCCACACCCACTTTAAGTACTTTCCACATGAAACTCCTAATTATTTATGGATTGTATATCGTACTAATATTTTCCACTTGATAAGAAAACATGATACTTGATGAACATTACTTCCTTTCATTTATATCACTAAATTCTCACTTCCAAATTACATCATTCCTAATTGGTTGTCATAGTAATCATGACCCCATAGTTTCATCATAAATAAGTTTGATTTTTTTTTTTTGGATTGGCCCCCATCTCATTTGGATATAAAAAAATTAAAACACTTCAACCTTCCAATATTTTTTTAACTTTCCACAATGGATCACTCTAAAAGTTGTGCATCTTAAGAAGTTGAAACATAAATATCTTAGTGAAATGAAATTCTTATAGTTATTTTTTAATACAACCTCTTTAAGAAACATATGACTTACATTAATTTCAAAATAATCAATTTGCACATAATCCACCTTAATTCACTTAAATATGATTTTCCACTCCTAGTTTGCACATGTAACTACTATTATTAGTCTCGAATGTTACTTCATATTTGATGACCTCTTCCTAATGTTAATAGTTATGATTTCATTACTATTATTTCCTTCTTCATGAAGATGCTACATCCTTAGAGAAAATTCAACCAACAAACACCAATATTCAACATGAATCCAAATTTCATTCACGCCATCTTACTTAACCAACTAATCAAGATCATTATTACTAGGTTTTTATTTATTCACTTCTCCTCCAATGTAAATAATCAAATATGATCTTAATCCTTGCATCTTTTCTTCTTCTATTTCATCTTCTCTTTTCTTTAATGTTCAAATAAATTCTTTATCAATTATTAATTTACACTCAAATTTCTTATTAAATCAAATACCACACTCATACTTATTATAAATAATAATTTTATAAACCTTCATACAATAAAATATTACAACGTACTTCTAAAACATAATAAAATAGAATGATAACTTGTCAATCCTAAGATAATATTTTAAAATTAACTAAAAAAATTCAACCTTCATTACCCATTTCAACATAGTACTTTAACAATAATTAAACAAATTCAAACTCTTTCATCGATTTTATTAAATGGATGAAGCCACATCTTATAAATTTCTTCCCAATCTTTAAAATTTCTATTCATTTTTATACTATATATTAATATATATTCTACACAACATTCATTATTAATATTTCACCTCATTTTATTTATTTGTTTATTATATAACTAGATTTATATTTCCAAATAGCAAACTTTGTCAAAAAGAAAAATTTAGGCACAAATATTTTTTACCCCTAACCTTATTTAAACTATTTATTTATTTATTTATTTATTTAGTATAGCAAGAAATTTTTGTTACTCACATGATTTGGATTTGCTTCAAAAGCTATTAAATACTTGACATTGAATTATTATGTTTTATCTTTATCCCATCATTGTGATCGATTCAAATGGATGGAAGAGGGAGAGAGCCTTGGAGGCAGACTAATAATTTTCATAGATATATGATATTGATTTTTTATTTTTTTTTTACTACTGATTTTAATTTTCAAAGACTCAAAATCTTGATTTCGTTCATTAAAAGATAATTTAAATATAAAAATTGGAAATAAGAATGAAAATATAAACAATGGAAAGATTGACATACCACTAAAAAAACAGTATCATGTTATACATTCAAATAATTGAATATGTTTGGTCCATGGAAAATCAATCCATAGCGAAAAAGATATCACTACCCTTTTCGGTCCTCTAAAAATCATATATATAATATAATATGCAAAATCATAAAACAATTTTGGTTTTAACTATCTCCCATATACTTTTATAAAAACTATCTATTTCCACCTATTTTTTCTTCTCACACACACACACACACATATAAAAGCCTCTCTTAGAATGTTATTATATCATCATTATTCTATTTTTACATATACATAACTTTTATATTATTAATAATTATGTATGTGATAACAAATGAACTAGAACTTCTCCTTATGTTTTGGGTTTTGGTTTTGAGTTTGAGATATATCTTTAGTTATCTATAAGCAATTTATAATTAAGAATAATTAGTATTTATATTAGTTTTTTTCTAGCTAGTTGTAATAATTTTCGTTAAAAATAAATCAGAAAGTTTAATATCACACTAAATAACTTTAGTTATTTATGACGAGTTCTATGTCAGTAACATAGATAACTTTTAATTTAAATAAACAATAATAATAAAATTTAAAATACTTTTAGTGAGTAACTAGTTTTGAGTTTGAAACCTAACTTTTTAGTTATCGGTTTTCAATTTGAAATATAGCTATTTTTATTTTATCTTTAAATAACTTTTTACTTCACAATACAATCACAAAGTTTATAATAACAATTATATAAAAAATTAACTTAATATATTTTTGATTTAAATAAATGAAAAAATTGAAATAAATTTTTAGCTTTTTTATATTTAATAAGTAAAAGTTATAATTTGAGATTAATAACTTAGGCTTATATATTACTAAATGGGCTTCTTTATTTAAAAAAAAAAACATAATAATGTATTTAAGGTATCCATATTATTATATTGTAGAGTATGTATATACATCCAAAAATTATTAAAAAGATAGAGTATCTACTTTCACAAGAGCAATAATATTTATTTAATAATTTTCATAATAATTATTGTAAAAACAACGATATCTATTTAATAATTTTCATAGTAATTATTGTAAAAATAATGCTATTTATTTAATAATTTTCCTAGTAATTATTCTAAAAGTAATGATATTTATTTAATAATTTATATAATAGTTATTGTAAAAAAAAGGTTAAAATTATATGTATTTCTCAGATTTATTTTCATTAAATTTCTCCTTGTCATCGCAAGCAAAATGATTGAAGAATTTAAGTAAGTATTTTTGTCAAACTTTTACCTAAAGTTCATATAGAGTCGAACCCAATATCATATGTAACAACCCACAATTTAAATATACAAATAATTAGATCAATTATGTGATTTATAATCAAGAGACCCAATTATTAAACTATTTAACATAGATTATTTAAAAACACGAGTAGAGACAACTTACTTGTATCAACGATATTTTTTTCTTTTGGAGTTGAAAGCTCTTTAAATTATGCTAACCACAACAAATATTTTGGGGACGACACTCCACCTAACATAGGATCAACTATAGATAATATTTCTACAAGTGGTCACGCTCGAGCTGTCAATCAACTTACTATTGCTAGGGAATCATTTGTCTCACAACATATTTCTCCCAAGAAAATCGATAAAGGACTGGATGAATCTCATCCTCCTCATTGGCCATTAAATAGAATAAAATATGGAAAAGAGACGGCATGCACACAACCCATGTTTGATCATGCAACTTTTATTTCTTTATTTTAAGTTTTGCTTAATTTAATATTTCTCTTAAATTAACTTTTTTTATATCATTCCTTTTAATTTTTTGATAACTTTACTTGTAATATTTATTTCTTTTAGATTAATCAAATTCTTGAGAATTAGTAAATGTGTCTAACCAACTAATGTGGTTCATCCTCATGACAAAGGTGAAAACTTCAATCTTTGCAATTGTTTAAATAGAAGAGAAGCATCCTTGTCAAGAATTAGCTGTTATGAAATAGATCTTAGGAAAAGGTTGTTAAGAATTAGTTCGTGGGATATAAAATTAATTAATTAAT
>APFE030474486.1:36353-46369 GCA_000404065.3 Pinus taeda
AAACCAAAATACAATTACAGTCAGGCTAACAGCGGGATCCTACTGCCAGAGATAATGGCAGAGAGGATCAACCAAGTATTGCATGCGCTTAGGACCCAGAAAAATTCCCACGCAGGGGACAACCAGAACCAAAATAGTGAACCAGACCCAAATGTTGAAAAAAATTCCACACAGGGGAGAGCCACACTGGTCGTCTTTCCCATCTCCAAAATACCCAACTCATTGACAATAAGACACGTATACGGCATGACCTGCCTAGACAATACGACACGTAAGCTACCAAAGACAAGTGGACAAAGAAACCTGACCGAAGAGAGCATGAGCGGAAACCTGAACCAAGCAGCAAAGCTAGAAACGAAGCAGCGAGCTATTCCTCCGGCTCCTCCTCCACGATTGGGCAAGCTCTGTAATAGTCCTCGTCCTGCACCGTGGTTTCAGCTTCCTCGACCGTTGCAGGTTGACGTTCGCTGCTATCCTTCTGAGGATTCGGCATATCAACAGCCTTGCCTTTATCTACCTGGGCCAAGTTGGCCTCGTGGGTCTTGTCCCTCGGAGGTGCAAATTCAGGCAGAGCGCTAGTGCTGCCATCTTCCTCAAATTCATCAATGAACAGAACTGAAATGTGGGCGTTAATACGCGGGCGGTTCAGGTGGCTTTCGATGGAGAATATGGCGGAGCCAAAGAAGGGGACATCTGAGGTTCCAGGGGAGCTAGCTTCCAGGAAATGCTTAGGTCGAGAGGGATTGGAGGCAGCAGAACTGGGGCAATGGCAGAAGCAATGACAGTGAGGGCAATGGCAAGGTCGACGGGTCTCCTCCGCAGCTGGGCGCCGCGAGGTTCCTCCTCTGCTGGTGCCCCAACGGCTCAGCAACCTTTCACGCTCACGAACCATGTTGGCAGGGAAGTGCAGGAAATAATCAAGCTGGACAAGCAAGTTCGGGCTATAACAGAGCAGGGCAGAGCCCGAATTAACCAGAACCTGGAAACGAATCAACCAAAAATCAGATAGCAGGTGGACAAGGAGGCAAAGAGGGCCTCTGTAAATAGAGCTCCCAGCACTACCTCGGTGATCGTCCACCATTAAGGTGTCCATCACATCCATCGCAGAGCCAAGATGAGTAGCGCAGCCTAGTGAGGCCGGGGTGTTAATGCTCCCAGCCTACCATCCTGTTGCTATTAAAGCCACCGTCCGGGAGTGACCTGCTCCTCCATTTCCCAAATAAACCTTACGCGTGATGGGCATGTGGCCTTCATGAGACCCCTGTCCCATCAACCAATTTGTGCTAGTTGGCACCCGCATCCGGGAGGTTGGCGTCATTTTGAACTAGGTGAATGCATTCCTGAGCTTGTGCATGATTTTTTAGAATGTCAAGAGTTCCTGCCTGTAGAGTAAGCTCGCTTTCCACGCCGATGTTGGCTAGGAGATTAGCTACTTTGTTGCCTTCTCTTCGTGTGTGGTTGAAGGTGTTAGCTTTGTTGTTGGATAATTCTTGCTCCAGAGCTTCCAGCCTTGCTTCCAGCCTCCAGCTCGTAGCAGTTTTTTTTGCATTTGATCCATTTAGGAGGTGCTTGGCCATGTTGATTAGGATTTGGGAGTCTCCTTCTACCTCCTAGGGGCTAAAGTTGTTTTTCCTTGAAAGAATGAGTCCCTGCCAGAGACCTTCCAACTCAGCCAAGTTGTTTGTGTGCCATCCAATATTTCCATAATAAAACTGTAGAGGCTTGCCTTCATAGTCTCTGATGATTCCACCGTAGCCTGCATTCTTGGGATTGCCTTTCGAGGCTCCATCAAAATTGAGTTTGTAGGAGTGCTCAGATGGGGCGATCCAAGAGGTCTGACCTGTTCTGCTGCTTTTGTGTTTGGTTGTGTTACAGGACTGCTCGGGAAGTTGTAAATTCCAGCTGTCCCATATGGCTTTCTCGTTATCTTGAGTTGGGAGATCTTCCTTGTTCCATAATCTGAGCTTCAAGGTTTCTTCTAGGTTCCCACAGACCTTTCTCGAGATGACATCAATCAAGGAGTATTGATCTTTAAATATCCTTTTATTTCGTTCTTTCCATATATTCCATAGAAGCAAGCCAGGAAGCAAGCGCCATAGGTGGTTGAGAATTTCACATTTATATGGATGCGTTGGCCAGTGTCTTAATGTGTTTGTTATGTCATTTGGAAGCCTACATCTTCTCTGACTCCTGAAGCTTGCCTTTTCCCATAGTAGATTGGCAAAGGGGCAGTCATCCAGTAGGTGCTGAGTAGTTTCCTCTTGATATTTGTAGTTTACACACATGGAGGGGCCATGATAATTTCTTCTCTGGAGTTTTTCCCAAGTTAGAATTTTTTTGTGTCCAACCAGCCATAAGAAGAGTGAAACGTTTGGCCAAGAATTTAACTTCCAAATTTTGGACCATATTGGATCTATCAGGGTGGGGTTTGTGCTTACAATTTTGTAGGCTTCTGTAGTGGTGAAGGCCCCCTTAGGCCTGTAACCCCATCGCAAAATGTCTTTGTCCTCTGAGTATCTGATGCTTCTTCATTGTAGCTCTCTTTCCAACTCGGCTGTGAAGGGATAATCCTCATTCCTGGTTAGCTGGATACCTTGCTTCCACTGTCGATATCCTGGCTCTTGTTCCTGTGCCCAGTACTCCCATATTTTGTGCTGTTGATGGTCCTTGTCGATGAAATTGGGGGGGATATGTAGGAGCCTACTTAGCTTTGGCATTTGGTTCCAGGCGTCCGTCCAGAATCTAGCCGTTCAACCATTTCGAACTTCCCAGAAACTGTGTTGCTGAATCAACTGAAAGTGTTGTCTAGCCACATTCCATATCAATGAGTCCTGGGTGTTGGAAATGTAGCATATGAGTTCCTCCTCTGGCCTGTTGTTAGCATACTTAGTGGTCCAGATGATAGCCTAGGGTTTTTCCGGTGAGGAGAGCCATTGCCACCATATTTTGGCGCTCATGATTGCATTGCTATGATTTGGGTCTCTTAATCCAATATCGCCTTTTTCCCTGGTAGTGCAGACAGTATTCCATTTTAACAGAGCCCATTTATGATTGGTGGAAGTGTTTCCCCAGAGGAAACCTCTTTGTAAGTCTCTTAGCCGTTTGTGGACCCATTTGGGGGCTACCAAGATTGAGAACAAATATAGCGGCATTGCCTGCAATACTGCTTTTATGAGCACTACTCAACTGGCAATGTTCAGGGATCTTTATGTCCAACGGTTGAGACGCAGTTCAAGCTTTTCCAGAAGCCTTCTCCAGGTGGAGTGCTTAATGGTAGAGGTAGTTAGGGGGGCTCCAAGATAGTTGGAAGGAAGAGAGGCAATGGGGAAGCCCAAGATTCTAGCCACAGCTAGCTTGACCACTGGCTGTGTATGAAAGAAGTATATTTGTGATTTAGACTTGTTGATATTTGTGCCTGAGGCCTCAGAGAAATCATTGAGCAGGGATTTGAATGGGGAGGCATCCTGTACAGAGGGGTATCCAAAGAGCATGTTGTCATCCACAAACTGTTGGTGTGTTATTGCAGGGGAGTTGTGAATGGAAAGACCTTTGAGCTGCTGAGTGAGATGGGAGTGCTTGATGAGGTGACCTAGACCTTCAGCCATTAGGGTGAAGAGAAAGGGGGAGAGGGGATCACCCTGCCTAATGACCCTAGAGGGCCTGAAGGGTTGCGATGGAAAGCCATTGACAATAATGGAGAAAGAAGAGGAAGATAGGAGACTCATAATCCATCGAACCCACATGTGGGAGAAGCCAAAAGCATTGAGCATTTTTTGAATGTATGACCAGCTGAGTTTGTCAAAAGCCTTGGAGAGGTCCAGTTTTAGAATCATACCTGGGTGCCGAGTTTGCTTGAGAGAGTGGATGATCTCATGTGTTAGGATAATTCCATCCAGAATCTGTCTACCTTCAACATAGCCCGACTGTTCAGGAGAGATTAGCATCGGGAGGAGTGGCTTCAGCCTGTTGGCTATTACTTTAGAGATCACTTTATAAATGACATTGCATAGAGCAATCGGTCTGAATTTGTCTTATGCAATAGATTCCTCTTATTTTCAGATTAGTGCTAGAAAATTGGAGTTGAGAGACGGTAGCAGCCAGTGAAGAGCTCTTGATTCCTCTACTACCTCCCATACCTAAGTTTTGATCATGTCCCAGAAAGAGTGAAAGAAGGTTGTGGTGAAGCCATATGGGCCTGGAGCTTTGCCCTCTTTTAGTTGAGACATGGCCGAATCCACCTCCTGTGTTGAGATAGGTTTTAGGAGAAGTTAATTGTGCTCCTCAGTTATGAGTTTGGGCACATGTTGGATGATTTTATCAATTGCAGGTCCCCTGTCCATGTTCTTCTCTTGATGCACCTCTTTGAAGTGTGTTAGAAATTCCTTCTCGATTTCCTCATGCTATTCGATTCTTGTTCCATCTTGCTTTTGGAGGAAGGGAATGTTATTGTGCATTCTGCGTTGCACTGTTGTTCTATGGAAGAACTTGGTGTTCCTCTCTCCCTCTTTTAGCCACCTAATTCAAGATTTCTTCTTCCATAGTATCTCTTCTTGTATCCGCCTTTCTTCGAGCTGTGTGTGGATGCTTTGCTCTTCCTCTAGAGTGGCATATGTGTGACCTTCTGTAATAATTCTTTGGTGAAGGTTGGCCAAGTTATTCATTAGGTTCTGTTGCTCTTTGAAAATGTTTCCAAAGGTCTCCACATTCCAAAGTTTTAAGTGCTACTTGAAATTTTTTAATTTTTGTTGGAATTGATACATTTTGGAGCCTGCTGGTGGAGTGAAGGCTTTCCAAGTGCAGTGGATAAAGTCCCTGAAGTTCGGGTGGGTGAGCCAGAAACCTTCAAAGCAGAAGGGTCGCCCTGTGACGTTGCCACTGAAGGGATATCGGCCAATGACTATTATTATTGTAAAAAAAAAGATTAAAATTATATGTATTTCTCAAATTTATTTTCATTAAATTTATCCTTGTCATTGCAAGCAAAATGATTGATGAATTTAAGTAAGTATTTGTGTCAAAATTTTACCTAAACGTCATATAGAGTTGAACCCAATATCATATGTAACAACCCACAATTTAGATATACAAATAATTAGATCAATTAGCAGACCCAATTATTCAACTATTTAACATAGAATTTTTAAAAACACAAGTAGAGATTACTTACTTGTATCCACGATATATTTTTCTTTTGGAGTTGAACTCTCTTTGAATTATGCTAACCGAAAAAAATATTTTGAGGATGAATCTCCACCTAGTGTAGGCTCAACTATACATAATATTTCTGCAAGTGGTCACCCTCGAGCCCTCAATCAACCTACCACTGCTGGGGAATCATTTGTCTCACAACACTTTTCTCCCAAGAAAATCGATAAAGGACTGGATGAATCTCACCCTCCTCATGGCCATTTAATAGAACAAAATATGGAAAAGAGGTGGCATGCACACATCCCATGTGTGATCATGCAACTTTTATTTCTTTATTTTAAGTTTTACTTAATTTAATATTTCTCTTAATTTAACTAAGTTTTTATATTATTCCTTTTTATTTTTGTTAACTTTACTTGTAATATGATTGTCTTTCGGATTAATCAAATTCTTGAGAATTGGTCAATCATTCTAACCAACTAATGTGGTTCATCCTCATGACAAAGGTGAAAACATCAATCTTTGCAAATTTTTAAATAGCAGAGAAGCATGCTTGTCGAGAATTGGCCGTTATGAAATAGCTCTTAGGAAAATGTTGTTAAGAATTAGTTAGTGGGATATAAAATTAATTAATTAATTAAATATTTATTTACATATTCAATAAATTGAATTAAAATAGGATTATAATGTGGTGATGATGATGATGATGGTTAATGTCCACTGAGACCAAATTGGTCTATCAGACCTATAATTCTCTTAGTTTTTAATTGTCTAGCTCCTCGTCTTTCTTGGCGAGATTGTTGTTGTAGCTTTCTTTTTTTTCTCTATGGTCTTATGGCTTCCTTTATCTTGCATCTCCTTCATCTCTTCTAGTTCTTGGGACATTGGTGTCTTAGCTTCGCAATCTATTGTGTTCGTCCTTTCGAAGATAGTCGGAGAAGAAGTTTGGTCTAAGAGATCTACTTTGCTATTAAATGAAGATTTATTTTATGCAGTATTGGAATCCTCATATGTGTTGATGCTTAAGGAGTTATAAATTTCACTTTTTTGTTGTTGGGTGGGGCTTTCTCCCTACTTTTCTTGAGAGTTGCTTCTTTCTTCCCTGATTTCTTTTGATTCAAAGTTTTCTCTAGAGTATTCCTCTTTGATGACAGTGTAGTGTTCTTTTTGTGCTCCTTGCCACCATGTAGATCTGTGGTGGTTTTTTCTAGAAGAAATTTTCTATGAGGGTTTTGGGCAATTTTTGGCTAGATGGCCTGTCTCAAAGTAGGAGCGACATCGGAAGAGGACACTTTCATAATTGAGTTTATGGTTCCACACATAGTCTTTACCTGTTAGGTTTATTTTAGCTAGGAGTCTGGTGATGAGGTCCATTTCCACACAGATGCGTGCATAGGTGGTTCTGGCATATTCCTCTGTTTCTAGGCACCTACAATAAAATTCCCCAATTGCAATTCCAATGGCTTTTAGTGAGGAGAGATTCTAGAGATGTAAGGGTAGGCTTGGCAATCTCACCCAAACTTGCGCTAAGGTTATGACTATTGTTGAGGGATCGAATGATGGGTTCCATGGCTTCATGAATAGGCCTGAGCTTTCCCAAAACCAAGGGCAGAAATCTAGAATACATTGTCTGCTTTTAGGATTTTCAAAATCTACTATAAAGAAACCCCTAGCACAGGGGTAGATATTAATTTCATCAGAAATGACAGGCTTCCATACCTCCGAGATCCAATTGTGGAGAGCTGTCAACTGCAGCCAAAAACCATTACACCGGCAGATTAGGGAACTTTAAGAAAAATTCAAAGCCTCATCGAGTGAGGCCTGGACCACCTAGACAGTGGGAGGTGGGGCTTCACTAATGATATGTGTAAGAGCATGCCTTCTAGAAGCGGACGAAACTGATACAACAACTATTTTCGTGAAGCTGGGAGCCATATTTTACTTGCCTATAGAACCGAGCTGTAGTGAAATAAGGAAGAATATTATATCTAGATCTTGCCATAGAAGATTGAACAAAATATTACATCTAGAACACAGCTGCAGGAAATAAGGCTGAAGATTAGATCTAGATCTAGTCACAGAAGATTAGAGCTAGAACCTAATAGAAAATTAGATCTAGAACCCAGCCGTAAAGAAATAAGGCCAAACTTTTATTATAGCAAGAAGTGAATTGTATTCTCATGATCTAACAAAGCCAGAACTTTTATTATAACACGATTTCAATAGGGTTCAGAGAAAGACATGCATTTCCTAGATAAAAGCACCCACGATTACTGGTTGTGCATATATTTGACATTTGAGGATGTCAATAGTATTTCTGGATTTGATTGTCTTTTGTGTTCTGATTGTTCAGCGGATTCCTCAGAGTAATTTAGCTCTCATGGGCGGTGATACAGAAGATGCGTGTGAGCAGGAGACACAGTAATTATGTGATACATAAGACGCGGTGAAAATTGGGAACATAAGATGCAGAAGACTGTGGAAGAACAAAAGATATTCCATGGCCAAAAGTGGAAGACTGCGGAAGATTGCATTGGCAAAAGTTTTAACCAACTTAAGACCTCTAGACAACGGAAAAGGTGGAAATCCTATGTTTCTCATCTACTAACACAACTAACACTAGTGGGATAATAAATTAGTGGGATAATATTTATTTATTAAATATTTCTACTCATACTTAGGGTTATAAACTAAAGAGTATTTAGGTTTTATTAATTAAAGTGATAATTAATTTCAATGAGATAATGTAAGATAATTGATTCTAAATGGAATAAAGAAAAAGGAAGAAATAATAATAAAGTTAAACTAATAAAAATAAAAAGAAACTAAAACTAGTTTTTATACATTAAAAAAAACCATAGAGGATAGAAAATAAAATAGCTAAGAGGAAAGGGCAAGGAACCATCATCCCTATTGAGATTGATCATATGTTTCTCAATCTCAATGGCCTCTCTTAGATTCCTATGATGGAATTGATTAACCTTAACAGTGACATTGATATCCTCAATGCAGACATGGACATGGTGCTTATATTTTATTGTATGCTTGAGTAATGATGAGGAAGGAGAGCGACAATGTCTAATGTCTTCTACATGTTCTTGGATTCTTTGGTTGATGGATCAACCAGTTTCACCAATGTAAGGAATCCCACATGAGCAAGGAACTGAGTATACACCTTTCATGTATTTAGGGACAATTGGGTCTTCAAGAGATCGAAGAGAGTTTCTAATGGTAGTAAGGGGCTTGAAAATCATAGAAAATTTATTCTTTTTAAGAAAATTAGAAATATTATCTATGGTCCCCTTAATGAAGGGAAGAAACACATTGGAAATATGCTCATGAGGAGGAGACCTAACTCAAGATTCTATAAAAAATTTTTGAAAGGCTTTGAGGCCTTCCTCTCTCCTATAGCCATTATTTTCAAAAACATTCAAAATATGAGATTTCTCTTCCTCAAGGTGATTCTCCTGAGAAATCCTAAGAGCCCGGGTGGAAAGAGTGTTGAGAAATCCCATTCTTTGAGCTAGAAAATGATGAGAAGTGGCATGAAGACACTGTTCAGCGTGAGTTTTTTTTTCAAAAACTTGGTGAGAAACAAAAGCATCATACATCCTTGACAAGAGAATATCAAGGAAGGGAAGACACCCATTAACTTCAACCTCCATTTTGAATTTGATGGATTCAAATTGGGAATTAATATGATAGAGAAATAAATCTAATTTCTCACTGCCATGGAGTCAAACTACACAAGTGTCATCAACAAACCTTTTACATTTCTTATTGTAGAAGGGAGCAGAGGCCAAAGCTTTAGTCTCAAAATCTTCCATGAAAAAATCAACAACTACACAGGAAAGAGGAGAACCCATAGCAACCCCACAAGTATGTTCAGAGAACTCACCTTGGAGGTTGAAAAAGTGGAAGTGAGTGAGAGACCTACTAACTTGGTAGCGTCATTATCAGTTGTGTGATGAATGACTCTCATAGCCAATTGGATGGGGATTTTGGTGTAAAGGGAAACAACAGCAAAGCTCACTAACAGATCTCGTTGCTCAAGTCTAATACCTTTGAGCTCTTTAATAAAGGAAGCATAGTCTTTGAAAAAGGACCGAGTGCAAGCAACAAGAGGTTTGAGCTCTTGAGCTACAAATTTAGCGAGAAGATAAGATTCCCTACCTATTGTGTTGACAATAAGTCTTAGGGGGACCCCATTTTTATGGAACTTCGGAAGACCATAAATTTTGGGGATAAGAGGATTGTTCTAAATAAGCTTTTGGCTAGGGGAATTAAGAGAAACACTCAATTTAATGGCTAGCACGAGTTTTTTAGACACTTTTTTAAAGGGATTCTTTTTAAGCTTAATGTAACTACCACTATTATGAAAATAACCAATCGTTTTGTTAAAATGACCCCTCCTTTATGAGCGTTTAGGAGGACAATGTGAGAGTTTCCAATGAAGGTTTTTAAGGTAAAGAACTCAGTTTTGATAATGTTTATTTTAGGATGCTTAGCTCTTTTAACCACAATAGTGAAGTCTTACCTAATGACCTCCATGACATTATGGCAAGATCCCTAATTCCAAATTCAATGTTACATATAATATCATCAATGGGAATTTTTCTAGAGACAAGGGAAACTTAAGTGTTTTATTGAAGAGATGAAGAACAAAAAGATCCAATTCTTAAGTAGAAAGATGGATGATTTTACTTGATGGTGGATAGAGTTGTTTTTAGGGAGAATATTTGGAAGATTTTTTGGTGAGTTTTTTTATTTAATTTTTTTTTAAATTTCACAGGTTTTTTTTTTAAAATCAGAAGTTTGATAGGTAATTATGCACAATTTAAGTGCTTCAGAAATTTTCATGGTACCTA
>APFE030474486.1:46993-65819 GCA_000404065.3 Pinus taeda
TTTTTATAATTAAGAATTTTAAAGTCATACTAATTTTTTATTAATTATAATATGAATCAATATAACTATTATTCAGTTGGAATATCTCTATGTATATGCTATTAGTGTGAAACAACTTATCATTCCCTCTCACTATGCTTCAACTTGTTCATTGGTATGATTTCGAGCAAATTCTAGGAGGTTAATATTTTGGAGCTCCCTAGTAATGTCCTTAGCTGCAGGTAATCTATTAGAGTACCTCGATCCGTCGATATTTCCCACCTGTAAGGGAAGGTGCTTTACTTCCCCTTCAGTTGTTTGGTGCCCTCTTAAAATTTCATTATTTACCTCTAGGGAGCACAATATGAGAGCTAGCTCTAGTGATGATAATGGGGTTCTTCAGGGAGGTGTTCCTTGTGATGAATCTCCTCTTACTTGATTCCCTCGCATCCTCACCATTAGAAACTTTTCAATTATTTGCATGACACACAAGTCTTATTAGTGCGACTTGGGACTTGGTTAGCACATGGTCACCACCCACACATATAAAAAATAGTAGGCATAAGTTTCCCTTTTACTATGCTCATAAATAAGTGATGTTGATTATGAGTAGATCCTCATGGATCTACTAAATCCTTTGTTCTTTCTAGCTAATGAAGCTTTATGATGTGTTGTTAGTAACCATCACACGTCTTCGTGGCATCAAATCTCTCCCCTCCAACATCCTTAACTAATTAAATAGATCATTAACCTTATTTATCAACCATTAGACTTTAATTTATTATTATATGATTATTTGCTAAATTTATTTTGATCTATAAACTATCGTGGATATTCCACTTGATGGTTTGTTAAACTAATATGATAAAACTAGATTTAAAAATCCAAAATCTACACTATCATGGTTTTATTTCTCTTTAGAATTCGAGAAGTATAAATTCCTATTAATTGTGTATGCATGAAAATTAAAATTATCCAAAAAATAAAGAATAGTGAAATAAAAACTCACAAACCATGGTTTGACACAAGATTTGACCTAGTAAACTATTTTGGGAGAAAATGTAGCTAGAAGGTGAAGTTTCTTTGCTCTACTTCTCTAAATAGAAAATGGATACAAGTATTAAAAAGTATGGCTTGTAGCCTATGAGATACTCTAGTGCACAAATCTTGTCTTGCAGAAATTCCTTGTAGATTCAAACTGCTAACGATAATTTACTTAAACAATAGACCTGAATCTACTTTACTCAGCTGATCCAGATTTAAATAGATGCAAAAAATTACAGATATAACCATAAAAACAAAGATGCAATAGAAATAACACTTCATTTCATTAATACCAAGTACTAAAATATGCTTACAAACAGAATGGAAATAAGGCTAGCTCGGGCGATGGTAGCTTATCTATGAGGAGAGGTGCAGTCACTTCGTATGCCTATGAACTATATTACAATGAGGCTCAAAGGCCTATTTATTATTGAGAAACAATGGGAACCCATAAACATCCAAAAACCTAACCCTAGGATATGAAGCGCCAAACTATGGGCCCCGTTTGGGTAAATTGATACATCAACTTCCCGGGGTCGTACCTTTGGCATACGATCTTCGTTTGATGTGCACAATACCTCGTTAGAAAGATCTATATGAGGAATACAAATTTTGAATGAACAACATCAGAAAATTACGCATGTTGGTTCCAGTTTTCCAAAAAAAGGTCCTTTAGGGCTTCAAAAAGACTCGAAAAGTTCAGGACCGGAAAAACTACCAAATATAGTAAACTGTGCTACAATTAAGGAAACTTAAAAACTGAATGAAACAATGCTCAGGGTCCAAGTGGAATAGGCGAGTGGACACCAATATCCACCTAGATCATTCCTCCCCCCTTTGGAAGTAATGGTCCCCATTACGTTGAGTTCCTCCATGATGTTATCACTCAGATTTTCCTAGAAGTTGTAAGAAGAAGGAAAGGGGTTTGAGGTAACCACAAACCAACATTTAAGTATAGATTCTAGCCAATATGTACTTAGAGAGGGCTCTCTCTTTAAGATTTAGCTTTGTTTTATAAGATACTATGTTAGTTAAGGAAGCTTTAGGGTTTTGATTGTGTTTGGTGGTGAAATTCAATAGCATATGGGTATAACTTAATATTTCAGGCCATTGGACTAATGGAGTCAAAAGAGGATGGCTCAACTAGATTTGGTTTTTCAACAAAGGATGGCTTCACAGTGCAAGATAGCTAAACAAGGAGCAAATGGAGACCTGAAAAGATGGAATGGACTTAAAAGGGATAAAGGGAAATTAAGAATCCTTCAACATGTTTTAAGAAGAGGGAACTTGGTTGATCAACAATAAAAAGCAGTTAAGAATTTTTTACTAAATGATCAAATGATAAACTCAAAAGCAGGAGCAGTTAAGAATTCCTTGCCTATGATAGTTTAGAGGAGAACATTTAGAATAAAAAAGATTCAACATAGATTGCACTCAAGCACTTTCTGAATTATTCTTCTTCTTTTTAATATTCAGATATGAAACATAATTGAAATATTGAACAAGAAGACAATAACACATGAGATATAAGATACTTATTTTGCCAGTGTTTGACACATGAATCTTGTGAAAGACCTTTGTATTAATTCTTCATCCAGCCAGCCATACAAGATTTTGTCCAACGACACTTTATTCCAAAGTAATTAGTTTTACAGAAATCTCTAAAAATCCACCCTTAATACTCCAAATGAGGGAGCATTTATACAAAAGTATTACAATAAAATATCTCATAACAAAGAGAGATATATTCTAGGATGACTAACTATATGTTACATGAAAGTAGAGATAGATGGTCTCGAACAAGAAGATAAAGTAAACTGATGGCGTGTTGTCCCTATCTTTATGGATGAGCTGGAGGAAGGCCCTATGATGAAGCATCTTGTTGTCTTCCTCGTAAATCAGTGTTGGCTGTTCTGCTTTTCATATTCTTACTGATACATTTTGACCTCTTCTGATACTCTTTACCTGTTTGATCCTTGTTCACCCTTCTTACCATTATTGACTATGGTAAATAATGAAATTTTTAATTTTTTACCAAGGATAAATTACAAAATTTCTGTCATATTTGTCCACCATTTTTCTTGTGGTATTCTGGTCCTTTGAAGTTTCTTGAAGATTTCATCATGCTCTTTGTATTTGAAAAAATTAGGTTGAACTGGAAATAGATGCCTAAGCTCATGTTCAACATAAAAAAGGTTCTCTAGACTGTCATTGAGAACTCTGCCTGTAGGGAGTGCCTTTGAGGCAGATGAACAAGTTGATGACCTGGCCTTGTTATATGCATATTGGGTCAATTTATCAACATAGTTTATATGTCTCATCAATTTATCATTGATTACTAATGGTCTAGGTAGTCGTGTGCTCTATAAAATGCCAAGTTTTTCCATAAAAACATTAATTTCCTCTTATATGTTTTGGCGTCTTCTTTCCAAATTCTGCATTAGAGACCTTTTGGTCAGTACCTTCTTGATTTCAAGAATAGTATCTGTTCTGTCTTCAATGCCCATCTCTTTTAGCTGGTACTTATTTTTTCTGTTCAAAAAGTTTATTAGCCTGGTGGCTTCCTCTGGCATCCTTCCTAATTCTTCCTTAGTTTTTTGGAATTCTTCGATAACTACTTTTACCAAATCAATCTATTCAAAAATTATTTGAATTAATGGCCAAACATCATTTATTGACTGAGTGATGTTGGTCCAAAGAATCTTCCTAATGTCTGCTAAGGGTTTGTCAAAAGTGAGGTCTTTCTCTAATGATTTCACCTTCTGTGCTAACATTTTATTTTCCCTCACTTTTTTAGCATAATCAATCTTGGAAATATCATATTTTTGTTCTAAGGTAACAAATTGTTCTTTTACCTTTTGTAATTCTGAAACTTGAAGCTTCATCTTCTCCATTGATTTGATCAATTCATCTGTGCTTAAACCTAAAGTTCCTACCAGTGATGTTTCTGTCGTTGTTGTTTCTACTGTTGTTGTTTCTGCTATTGCTACTCCTGTGATTAATCCTGCTGTGACCAAAGGGATATTGGGTGCCAGAGCTATTGCCAATGTTTAATGGACTATAATTGAGACCACTGGTATCACATTTGAAGGCTGAGAGGTCGACTCTCCTTGTTTGTCGTTTAATGATTTTTCTAGCTCTTGTTCAACCTCCTTCAACTGCTCATTTAGCTTTAAGACTAAGTCCATAAGCTCTTCTTTGGACCTTTTTTGTATGATTTCAACATTCTGTGGATGCCTTGAGGGAGGGAAATTCAGTTTCTTTCTTAAGGCAGCTATGTCTTCATCTTTATTTTTAATTAAGGCCTCTACAGCCTTCACATCCTTCGGATTATGGCCCAATTCAATAATCAATTCTTCCAAATATTTAATTCTATTGTCTTTAGCTTGTGAGGAGGCTCCCTCCAACAGTAATTGGGCAGTTGTATTATTCAAATAATTTTCCAATCTTTGGGCCATCATGGCCTTACCAGTCAACATTGAATATATCATTTTCCCCGTTTGTCTGTGTAACTCAATCTGATCCAAGGGATGAATGTCTTTTTCCATGACTTCAAAATCTGTTTGTAGGTAATTTACTATTGTTTGAGGTTGTTGTACTTTGGGTTTGAATAGGCTCATTTGCATTTTTCCCTCCTTGATGTTATAGGCTGACATTAGCCTATTTTGATTGGTGGGAGCCATTTTTAAATACTGACTATAGACCTGGATCCTTAATGGCTCACTCCTGGCTTTTATTTCTTTGAATTTCTTTTTAATATCTAGGTTCTTATTTCCTGGAGGCTTGAAGGAAGACACTTCAGCCCTTTGTTGTCTCTCTTGTTCCTGTCTCTGTGAAATAGAAGGTGTCCCACCTGTTCTGAAAGTCTGATGATTGTCTGCACCTTCTTTCCTCTCGCTCTCTATAATTTCCTCAAAAAAATTCTCTTCTGAATGAGGATTTAGCCTGTTCCTTTTAGCACCAAGTTGGTTTGATGGACCACTGGCAGGGGTAGCTACTTCTCTGTCTCTCTTTTTATTCCTTTCCTCATTTAGAGGAGTCTACAAAATTGGAGGCTCTTCTACATTAACTCAATCTGGGTGAGCTTGTATTTGAACCTACACCTGAGAAGTTTCAATTTGCCTTGACATCGTGGATTGCTCTATTGCTTAGGTGATGGTATATTACTTGGGTGCTGGTCACCCAATCTGTATTGTTTAGAGAGCTGAAGGTTTCTTTTGATATCAGCATTAATTTTAGGAGGTGAAATCCCTATTAACAAGGTAGTAACTGGATGAACAAATTGAACAATGAACTCATTATAGGAGTAAGGGCTGCATGGAGATTTATGAAAGATGGAAGTCCAAAAGATGACCAGCCTTAGATTACCCTTGGTATCAAGTTTCATGACAGGGAATTGGAAATTATCTAACTGTAATAGAGCATGAGGTAATATACGAAGGTGGTATATTTGAAAACACTTTCATTCTCCAGTCTCATGAATTGGTCATCAATTTTATCAGCAATAAATGAGGCATAATCATAGTTGACAGGAGGGGGTTGTTCAGGGGTAAAAATAGACATCAATACTAGGGTCAATTCATCCACAAACTCACTAGTGTTGAATCCCATAACTAGAGATATCATATTAACTATGATTTTACCCATATCTGTGAAGAAAACTGACCCATAAGGGGGGGATCTGTAGTCTGATATTTCTTTTGTATGAAAGTTTGGTAGAAGTGATTAAGTTCAGATTGGGACATTTTGGTTGCTTGCTCAAGTAAATTTCCGATGGAAATAGGAGTGAGGGCTTGACTTGGGTGAAATTAGAGCATTTCATTGATTGATTCAATGGTTATTTGGAAGAGCATAGTTTGGCTGGGAGACATGACTACTCTGTGATTGGGGTCATAATTGGCATGGCACTAATGGATTATGTCTAGTAGAACATGTACAGTAGGGAGGAAGTACATTCGGAGGTTGGATTTCCACAGTCCCATGATATCTTATCCATTTAAGTAATTATCCCTACATTGACAAAAGACTTTGAGGTGATTCTTATTAGTGGTTAAGTCTTTTATTTGGAATTCCTTATCTACCAGAGGTAGATAGTTTAAGTCTCGATGAGGAGCATTAATGGGTGCAACATTCAAAGATACAGGGGTTTCCATTTCTCGTTCTTGTGGATTCAGAAAAGAAACTGTGGTTTTCTTTTTGAAACTGGCAAAACAGGGGGTCTCAGGACTTTAATGATGAAAAATAATAATAGAATTATGGTGAATTTGGGCCCTTTTAGTCAATTTATAGTGGAAAACAAGTATTTGCAGGGTTTTCGTTCGGGAATTTGATGAATATTTGCTTTTGGGGGATGAACAATGAAAGGCGGGTACTGGGTGTTTCTGGAGGGTTTTGGGTAGCATCAGCTACAAGGTTTGGAGCAGGTTGGTGACTGAAAGCTCGAGCTAGTTGACCATGACTTTCATTTGCATGGGCATACAGGTTTACAGAATAAACAATGAAAATGACTTGTTTGTTTTATGTACAAAGTCAATATTTGGTGGGTTTTGGAGTTTGGGTGGGTGACGACAATGGGGAATGACAAGATGTTTTGTCGTTTTGTTTGAAGGTGGTAAGAATTTTATATCACGTTGATTATGGGGAAGGGCGGTATTTATCTTTCGGCTAGTGATTCCATAGAGCGGTTGATGCATGGTGGGGGTACTATATACGAAACTGCTTTCTGATTGAATGCTAACGTGCGGTCACAAAGGGTCGCACGATATGTTTTTATGGCCTTGAAATGTGGGAGGTTTGATCACATGGTTATGTGGGATGAAAAGTGACATAGGTTTAATGGAAGTAGACCCGATATGATTAAAGGTTATATAATCATACAAGGAGCGGTGGGATTGGCTGGTGAGGCTATTAATTAACCATGAGGGTTAATTAATCTCGTTTTAATGTAGAAGGGGGTTAGGGTTTTTAATTAGTTACTCATTAACTAATTAATCCCTTTTTAACATGTATTATGGTTATATTTTAACCAAAGGGGCATGATATATAGTTTTTTGGGACTTTTTACATAAATACAATAATACAGGAGCGGGCAAACTTTATGAGGGATTTAAATATTAATACATGTTAGTAGTTAATATGAATTGAAATGAAAATTTCTAAGTATAAAACATTCGAGGTGTGTATTTAAACTTTGGATAAAGTGAAAAAAAGGGTTTTTCTAGAGATGTTTTAATTTTCCTCTGTAAAATAGAATTTTACTTAGGAAAATATTATCAAGGGAATGAATGCTTTTTATGAAGAGGTATGATAATTAATGAATGGTCTTAAGTACTTGGGCTTTATAAATTACTGGGCCGAGGATCGAATCCCTCTAGACGTCAGAAAAATACTTTAAGCCCCTTTAATTTAATAAATACCCTCGTACTTAGGGGAAATTAGTGAAAATTTAGGGTAAATGAGTAGAGGAGTTAATTATTATGACTTTGCTTTGTTTTATATGTCTTTCATGTACTGCATGCCTTTGCCTCATGATGAAAATAAAAAATTTTCACATTTTGAACATCATCATTCACCACATGTTATTCTGCAAACATCATCTACCTACCCTACTTACTTTAACCTAGCATTTTTACTTTTTATTAGGGTGCACTTAGACTCGCAAACCCTTATCAAACTTTTCTTTTCTTTTACATGGTAATGCCTATCTAAGTCTACACTTATTACATCCAAGGGCTCAGATTAAACTATTGAGCTCCTTTTTCACTCTACCTATCTACTTATCTTCCAAGATTATATTGTTTGGTCATATATTTAATCTTTTTTTCTACAACATGAAATTGAAAAATGAACTAGCAAAGCTTAAATTGTTTGGCTATTCAAGAATTGTGGCATAAGTGACAAGCTACACACAATTGTTTATTATAAAACAGTAAAAAGGTAGTGGCATTTAGACTTGCACACTTCCCTAGTCTTTTCTTTTTGTTCGGGTTCATTTTTTTCATTTTCTGACCATCTTTTTATTCGTTTTACCCTTTCATTTTTCTTTTACGGTACACCCTCTTTACATTTTTTTAAATTTTTAGATTTTTTACAAATATGGAAAACCTTTGCAACAAGTGAAGGTATGAACATATTACATAGCTCAATAAGTCAATCATGATATATGACACCTATTGGAATAGGGGCATAACAGTGGCTCCACTTGGGGATAAATTTTCCTGGTGGAAAGTCAAGAACAATAGATCAGTGGCCTCTTGATGACTTTGACTGTGCTTTGCAATCTTCTCTTCCTTGCCGCTTTATTGTATGTATGACAGTGATACTTCTGAATCTTAGGGCCTTCCCTTCGGGCTTCAACTCCAACAAAGTCACTGTACAATCAAAACTATGACATTACAAAGGATATAATATATACATGTTAAGAATATGACAACATTGTTATGTAGGATAAAAGTAATGCTTTAACATCCAATGATTTTCTAGTCCTTCTTTTGCTTCTATGCCATCCAAGTTTTTGAGAAAATATGTATTGTTTCCTTGTAGGGCATAGATAATGTATGGTCCTCTCCATAGGAAGTCAAACTTCCCATGTTTACCTTTATATTCTCTTCTGGAATCCCATCTTAGCACTTTATCTCTAAGGTATAAATCTTCTACCTTGGTTGTCTTGTCAACTATCCTCTTGAGCTTTTCCTGCAACACTTGGGATCTTTGGTACACCTTCTCTCTGGTCTACTGTAAATTGATGGTCTAATTTATCCTTCTTTGAATGTCATTAGGTTCCACTTGAGCTTCTTGGAGTACTTTCATAACAAGAATGCCCAATGATGAAGCAAAAACAACCTCCATTCCATACACTAACTCATAAGGACTGATCCCAATGGATTTTTTAGTTGTAAGCTTGTCTGCCCATAATGCATTTATTAGTTTCTTGTGCCAAGTCTTTTTGTTTTCTTCTAACATTTTTTTAATTATATTGATGAGGCTCTTGTTGGAAGATTCAACTAGTCCATTCCCTTGAGGATAATAGGTTGTGGAGTGGCCTAAGGTGATATGGTACTTGTTACATAAACTGGTCATCTTCTTTGATTTAGAAACTACAACATTATCAGTTATGATTTTGGTAGGGTAGCCAAATCTGGTCAATATATTGGTTTCTAGGAAACCTATGATCATTGTATCATTGGCCTGTCTAGAACAGATGGCTTCTATTGATTTAGTAAAATAGTCAATGGATGTGAGTATCCATTTATGTTGGCTAGAGGAGGGAGGATGAATTTCACCAATGAAGTCAAGTTTCCATTGTTGGAAAGGCTTCTCAGTGGAAGTGGAAATGGGTTTTAAGGGTAAATCTAACAACTTTCTCTTGCCTTCAAAATTTTGACATTTATGGCAATAAGTAACAAATTTCTTCACATCAACAAACAAAGTTCGCCAATAGAATCTAGCCCTTAGGATTTTATCTGCAGTTGATTTCCAATAGAGGTGTCCACCACTGTCTTCTGCATGAAATTCTTGGAGAGCCTTGTCGACTTCATATTTTAATAAATAATTCAACAAAATTCCTTCATGATTTTTCCCAAAAAGAGCATTATCTAGAATACAAAATTTTGAAGCTTTCATTTTTGGAAACCTATTCCTTGTTCTGGATAACCCTGGAGGATGCTACAGGTTTTGTAAAACATAAATCACATCAGCATACCAAGGTGAGTCTGAAAAGGCCTAGTTGACTTCTGGAGTCACCATTTCCTGTTCGTTATCCAGTTCATTTATGTCTAGGGCTTGACAATTGGTTTATGCCATGAGTTTGGCCAATCCCTGTCCTTTTAGGCTTTATTTCGATATCATATTCTAATATGGTAACAACCCATTTACCCCTTTTGCCCTCAATTCCATCCTAAGTCAAGATGTCCTTGACAGCTGCATTTGGTGCATAGGCTATCACATCAGAATATAATATATAGACTCTGAAGTCTTTAATGGCTTTTACAAGTGTAAAAGATTGTTTTTCCATGATATTATATTTTAATGATGCATCTCTGAGTGTTTTACTAAAAAATCTATAGGTTTTTCACATCCATGGTAATCCTTTTGTAATAAAATAGCTATTATAATGTGTTCTGAGGTAGAAGAAAAAATTATGAAGTCTCTATCAAATTGAGGACTAGTGAGGACCAGTGTTCTGGTTAAAGCCATTTTGATTTCTTCAAATGCTTGTTTGGCTTCTACTATCCATCTGATACTTGAATCCTTTTTTAACATATCATTAAGTAATCTAATGACTTCAGCTAGGTTAGATATGAATCTTCTCAAACAAATTATCTTTCCTAAGAAATCTTGAAGTTCTTTGATACTTCTTGGATGAGGTATCTGTAAAATTGGTTCTATTCTCGCAGGGTCAATTCAAATGCCATCCTTTGAAATGATATGGCCCAAAAGTTTACCTTCCTCCAAGCCGAACAGGGACTTCTTTGGATTTAAAGAAATACCATATTTCATGCATTTTAGAAACACTTGTCTGATATGGTCCAAATGATACTGATCTGATTTAGAAAAAACAGTTAAGTCGTCGAGATATATAACAATAAAATCATGAATCTCTTTGGAAAATGCAATGTCCATGACCCTTTGGAAAATTTCTCCCGCATTCTTAAGTCCAAATGGCATTTTGATATACATAAATGTGCCCCATGGTGTTGTAAAAGCAACTTTTTCTTGGTCATCAAGATGAACCAAGATCTGGTTATATCCTGAAAACCCATCTAAAAGTGAAATCTTGGAGGAGCCTACTACCCTTTGCAAAATATGATCCATCTTAGGTAAAGGGTAATTATCCTTCAAAGAAACCTTATTCACATTTCTCAGATCAACACATAATCTTATTTCCCCAGTTTTCTTCCTAGTAGGCACTAAATTAGATACCCGTTCTGAAAATCTAATAGGGGTAATTATCCCTGCTTCATACATGCATTTAATTTCTTTTTCAATCAATGATAATAACATAGGGTTGATTCTTCTGAGTTTTTTTTTAAATGGTTTCTGGTTTTCTTTCGAAGGTATTGTATGTTGAATTATGGAGGTATCATATGATTTGAAATCCTCATAACTCCAGGCAAAGACATTATGGAATTCTCTCATGAGTTCAACATATTTTAACTTCTGGTTAGGAGGTAAAGACTTTGATAGTTTTATCATTTTTGGATTTTCCTCTGTCCCTAAGTTATATTCTTCAATGTCTGCTTTTAGTAGTTCCATCTTTGGTTTCTTTGGAATGTCATTGGAATCAAAGAGGTTTTCTAAAGGAGCTAATCCCTTAGGCATATGATTGTCTTTTAGGTCAATAACCTCTATTTCCTCTTCAATTATCTCATCAAGTTCCATTTGTTGAAGGTATTGTAATTCCTTTTGTGTGAAGCTTGTGGGATGAAGCATTTGAATTGAAATTTCTCCAGAAATGTTTTGTTATGAAACCAGCTCACAAAAAGATAGAGAAGATAGTTGAATGCCTTAGAATTCAGCCTCTTTGAGGGGGGCAACCACCTTTACATTACACAAATGAACAATTCTTGGATGATTCAAATGACAAAACATCCTTTCTATATATAGGAGTCTAAGGAGTCACAATATAACCCAGCCGACGTAACAATAATAATATAAAGCCACAATAATAACAATAGAGGGATTCTATGAGGCACAGTAATAACAATATGGGGACAATAGAGGCATAACAATATTAGTAAGGGATACAACTACAATAGTAATGGGGTAATCACTAGTATTAGAGGGACCTAACATGCCCCTCTCCTTCAGAAAAGTGTTGTCTTCAATGCTTGAGTAGTTTTGGATGCTTCTGTATAAAATTCTCATCCTCCCATGTTGAATCTTCAGCGAAAAAGTTCTTCCTCTTGATGAGATACTCCGAAACTAATCAATTTCGTAGCTATCGAACTTCGAGGGGGAAACCTCCTTTACATTACACAAATGAACAATTCTTGGATGATTTAAATGAAAAAACCTCCTTTCTATATATAGGAGTCTAATGAGTCACAATATAACCCAACTGACCTAACAGTAATAATATAAAGCCACAAAAATAACAATAGAGGGATTCTATGGGGCATAGTAATAACAATATGGGGACAATAGGGCACAACAATATTAATAATGGATACAACTACAATAGTAATGGGGTAATCACTAGTATTATAGGGACCTAATATGTTTGTTTCTACCTCATCTATTTGATTAGAGTTAATGATTGTATCAACATCTATACAATTATTAGAAAATTCTCCATCTTTAGTTAAAAAGTTATTAATCTACTTATCACTATCGAAAACTTGGCAGTTCTTGAGATTATTAGGGATGATTGGTCTGTGCCTAATTTCAGCAGTAAACTGATGATTAGGTTTGGAAGATAATTTGCAGGTATTGAAAAACATCGCCAGACTATGGCCATGTAAGTTATGTTTTCTAGGTACTACAACAAGCTTAGTTTCAAGAAAAGTATTGAGAATTTCTATGATTGTTCCTCTATAGTATCCTAATTTAGGATCCCTAGTAAGTTACTTCCATTTGATCTGATTAACAATTAATTTTGAATCTCCTATGACAGATACTCTAATTGCCCCTAATCTTTTGACAAGTTAAAGTCCTAGCAAAAGAGTTTCATACTCTGCCATATTATTGGTTCACTTGAAATTTAATCTATAGGCATGGCCTTCAGCATGGTCATTTTCTAGGTCGTACACCCAAACTCCTACACCTACCCCTAATTTATTGACTGAGCCATCAAATTCTACATGCCATAGTATTTCATGCAGATAATTAATGTCAGGGGTGGTGGGAATTTGTTTAACAGGGGGATTTAGTTTTTCATTCTCATTTGGATTTTCTTTGTTATATGATTTGTCATTGGTTTCTGATATTTCCTGAATCTAAACACTTGATTATTGTTTTTTAATTTCTTTTGGTTCTGCTGCTAAAACTTCTAAGGAGTTGTGAGGATTGATTTCAACATTATAGATAATAAATGAGTCCATATCAGAGTGTACTGAATCTGTGGTTTTTCCTGACCACTTACTACATATTTCATTAACGTTTCTCTGTATAACTTCTTAGGTTGGCTGAAAACTGAGATAGTAGCATAAGACATGTCTAATTGAAGAGATTCCTAAAGCTTAACACTCGAGGACCTAGACAATAACATGCCATATTTTGGTGGTATATTTTCTACTACTATATCCATTAGGATTGTTTTTATAGGGTATTGAACCAATGATACACGCAAGTCTTTTATCAATCCTAAGCATCTCACCTAAGTAGAATCAAAAGAAAAGAGATCTTTGTATGGTCTAGTGATGTCTAGGTCTAATTTTTCCATTACAGACTTGGGCATTAGGTTATGAGATGCCCCAAATCAAACATGGCATTGTGAAAGATTTTATCATGTATGTTCAAACTCACATAGAAAGGAGGAATTCCTCCTTCTAATAATTTTCCATTTACTTCAGGGCCAAAGATTAACTCTGGTTAGTCATCAAAAACATTTATTGAGTCTTCAGTTCTAGTGGTTTTAAGTGATCTGCTGATTTGACTTTAGTAGGCATCATGTTTGGCTAATTCAGACAATGGGACAACAATCTTTAGCTTGGCTACTTTAGTTACCATATTGAAGGGTTTTTCTGTTTGGGCTTATGTGTTTTGAACAGTGGAATTCTCTATATTTTCTATATTTTCTATGTTTTTCTCATTTTCAGGAGTGAGGTTATGATTTGCAGTCTCTCCTAAATCAACTTCTGGAGGTTCTTCCACATTTCCCTTTGAGGGAAGAGAAGGTGAGGGTTGTATATTGTTTGGTTGATTATCAGAGACATCTTCAATTATTGGATGAGGAGGGTTATTGTTTGATCTAGACAAAATATGTACAGATGTAGTGACTGTCTTAACTTTTAAGGGTTGTTTTAGAGCTTTCTATTTGTTGGGTTTAGGAACATCAATTCTTATACTCCTTCGATTGTATTGCTTATGCACCTCATAAATGGATGTGTCATATCCCATCTTGAAGTCAAATGATTCACCTGACTAAGTTTGAAATTGTTTAAGAATGTCGGCCTCTTGATCCTCTTGAGTCAAGAAAACTTCTCCTTCATTATTGAGTCCCATCAAATTTATTTGAGTATCCTCTTGTGGGCCTTCAGAACTAGATTCTTCTACGTAATTCTCTTGAAAGGAAGGTCTAATGTTTTGGTCTGGACCAATCTTCCCAGTGTTCTGGTTCTAATTTTTTCAGAAATTAAGATTTCTTCATGCGTTTATAGGTTGACCATCCCAAGGGGCTTTTCTTTCAATTGTTTCCACTCTATATCCCATTCTATCTATCCCTTTAATTATAGCATCCAGTTTCTATTCAAAAGGTGAAGCTCCTTCTTTTACTGGTATCCTTCTCTCACTCCTAACCTTGTCTCTTTTAGACATTAGGTTGGCTTCAACACTGACATCTATACTTCTCATATCTTCCAAAGTTCTACAGGCTTGTTCCCTTAGTTGGAAGGCCATATCAGAGTCAAATCCATTTGGGAATTTGATCAAAGCCAAATCAGGTGGGGGTCTGATATTTTGAAGGATGGCATTGTAGACATTATTGAATCTAGTGCAGTAATCTTGCACAGTTTCTTGTGTTCCCCTCTTGAGGTTTTCATACTCATATAGGATTCAAAGAGGATCTTTCTTTTTCTCCCATCAGTTCAAGAATTGTCTATAGAGTGCTTCCAAGCTGTCTATGGTGTTTGCTGCGAGAGCCTTAAAACAAGTTCTGACTTCCCCAGTTAGACTCTGAAAAAATATTCTCATTCTTACATCATCAACATCTATCTCAAATATTTCGAAATAATTAGTCATCATTTTGGTGTGTTGTTGGGTTGTATAGGTACCAGTACCATCAAATGGAGTGATTTTACTTTGGTAGTCCTAAAGCATGGCACCTAAGTTTGCTAGTAAAACCAGGGCGGTATACCTGTTTGAAATGACTGTTGTTAATGATGAAACAAAAACTAGGGTTTGGATAACTGTGGATGTTTGAGTTGTGGATGGAGGGGTAAGAGTGGTGGTTTGAGGTGGAGTGGCTTGAGGTTATGATGAATGAGGAAACGATGAGGAGCTTGCAGAGGTAGTAGTAATCAAAGATGGATTAGGTGTTCCTTCAGAGGTAAGATCAGATTGTATGGAGTTCTGCAAATGTCTGTCAATTGAGAAACTGACAGTGTCGAATTGTAATTCTTCGATGAATATTGGATATGGGATTAGGTCAATTAATTCAGAGTCAGAAGATGTCCTAAACAAAGAAGTTTCAAAATGTTCATCAAATGGTTCGTCTTCAAGATAAATCCACCTAATAGGACAGGATCTTAATCTATAGGTGGACCGAGAACTAGTAGAACTTTCTTGACTTTCCTGTCTCCTACAAATTCAGGGGATCAAATTAGGATTCTCAAACACTTGTGGTCGGTTGGGATCAGGATTAGCTCTAGTGTAATGAGTTCTTTCTGAAGCCGGGTTTCTTGGTTTTGATTTTCTAAATTAATATCAACAAACAAATTCTAAGATTTTATTAAGATGCTTTAGATTTGAATTTAAATTTTCTTAAAGATTTGTTTGATTGAAGAAATAGTCCCCAGCGGAGTTGCCACTATGTTATCACTCAGATTTTCCTAGAAGTTGTAAGAAGAAGGAAAGGGGTCTGAGGTAACCACAAACAAACTTTTAAGTACAGATTCCAGCCAATCTGTACTCTGAGAGGGCTCTCTCTTTAAAATTTAGCTTTGTTTTATAAGATATTAGGCTAGTTATGGAAGCTTTGGGGTTTTGATTGTGTTTGGTGGTGAAATTCAATAGCAGATGGGTAGAGCTAAACATTTCAGGCCATTGGGCTAATGGAGTCAAAAGATGATGGCTCAACTGGATTTGGTTTTTCAAAAAAGGATGGCTTTACAACACAAGATAGCTAAACAGGGAGCAAATGAAGACTTGAAAACATGGAAAGGACTTAAAAGGGATGAAGGGCAATTAAGAATCCTTCAACATGTTTTAAGAAGAGGGAACTTGGATGATCACCAATAAAAGGTAGTTAATAATTTTTTACTAAATGATCAAACGATAAACTAAAAATAATGAGCAATTAAGAATTCCTTGCCTATGATATTTTAGAAGAAAACATTTAGAATAAAAATGATTGAAGACAGATTGCACTCAAACACTTTCTGAGTTATTTTTTTTTGTTTTAATATTCAAATATGAAACATAATTGAAATATTGAACAAGAAGATAATAACACATGAGATATAAGATACTTAGTTGGTCGGTGTTTGACACATGAATCCTATGAAAAGTTCTTTTTATTAATTCTTCATCCAGCCAGCCATACAAGATTTTGTCCAACAACACTTTATTCCAAAGTAATCAATTTTATATAAATCTCTAAGAATCCACCCTCAATACTCCTAATGAGGGAGTATTTATACAAAAGTACTACAATAAAATATCTCATAACAAAGAGAGATATATTCTAAGATGACTAACTATATGTTACATGAAAGTAGAGACAGATGGTCTTGAAGATAGGAGATAAAGTAAACTAATGGCTTGTTGTCCCTGTCTTTATGGATGAGTTGGAGGCAGGCCCTATGATGAAGCATCTTTCTGTCTTCCTCATAAATCAGTGCTAGTTATTCTACTTTCCATCTTCTTACTGATACACTTTGACCTGCTCTGATACTCTTTACCTATTTGATCCTTGTTCACCCTTTTTACTATTTTTTACTATGGTAAATAATGAAAATTTTATTGTTTTACCAAGGATAAATTACAAAATTTCTGTCATATCTTCCCACCATTTTTCTGTGGTATGCTAGTCGTTTGAAGTTTCCTGAGGATTTCATCGACCTCTGTGTATTTGAAAAAATTAGGCTGAACTAGAAACAAATGCTTTAGCTCATGTTAAACATATAAAAGGTTCTCTAGACTATCACAGAGAACTCTGCTTGTAGGGAGTGCCTTTGGTGCAGATGACCTAGCTGATGAGCTAGCCTGGTTATTTGCATATTGGGCCAATTTATCATTAATTACTAAAGGGATGGGTAGTCCTTTTCTCTGCAAAATGCCAAGTTTTTCCATAAAAACATTAATTTCCTGTAGCATGTTTTGGCATCCTCTTTCCAAATTCTGCATCAGAGACCTTTTGGTTAGTACCTTCTTGATTTTTAGAATAGTCCTTATTCTGTCTTCAATGCCCAACTCTTCTAGATGGTACTTATTTTTACTATATTCCATAAATACACATACAATCATGATAGCGTTTGGAAGAAATCTTTAGATTAGGAAATGTCCCCTTTAGATGTCGCATTGTCATGAATACAGATATATTATTAGGGATTGTCCAATTATTACCAAGTAATAGTTTCAAAAAAATGCTTCTCAAAAAGATACATTTGATTCATGGAAAATCCACCAATGAAGAAGAAATTTGATTGCCTAGGGTACACCAAATCCTAATCAAATCCCTATATCGGAAATAGACACTTCGAAGGAACCCCAAGAGAAATTCAACATTCCATCAAGCATGCAATCGGGAAAAGGTAAATCCCATATCCACTTAGATGTAATGCAAAAGTATGTTAAGTGGCAGTAGAAAAATTCATTACCACAGGAAATGATAAGGTCCCCATTGGAAAAGGATAAACTAAAAGATCTGCTAGAAGATATGGATTTAGATGACCAATGACTGATTTCCCTTGTGGCGTAATGACATGGAAAATATGTTAAGGACATGTTATCTCAAGAGGTTATGATTTTGTGTAAGGTCCATCTTCAAAGAAAATGGTTGGAATTGATTTCCTCACACTTCAATCTTGGGTTTAAATGATGGACTTCAAGGTGGTCTCCAGTAAAGAAGCTAAAAACGAGGTTGCAATAGCAACATGACACTAATCCAAGAAAACACTAGCAAGTGAACTTGGGGAAAGTCATGCAAAAGTCACATGAATTTTCCTCTTGAAATCAAAGTCTTCCATGCGGTTATCATTATCATAGTCATTTTTTGGTAGGAAGATTATTAGTTTCAAAAACCCACTGTATTTTAGTTTTGGTTTGGAAATTCAAGCTATATGTAACTTTTTCTTATGAATGAAAATATCCATTTATCCAACAAAATAAAGAAGAATAACTAATATAACTATATAAACAGTTCATAAACATTAAATTAGTTTATCCATATCAATTTAATAATGTGAAATGTGTCATAAAGTGATTTTTTAATTATAATTAGACTTAAGAATATAAATTTTTACTCTTTAAATTATATAATTAAATTAGTGTTATCATTTTTTAAATTATAAAATTCATATTTTTATAAATTTGACATACTAGTGATACTTTACCAACAAGAAACATTTTTTTTTATATTTGGTTATTTTATATAATTTATTGTAAAATAGATGTGTAATTCATTACCTACTGAATATATTATTGTTGCACATGTAATATTAAAAATCATGAATAATAAGACAAAAAAAAATTTAGAACCTATCTCAATGCTATTAAAAATCATTAGTAGAGGGAAAAAAAAATTGAGCATCGATCTTTATAACTATGGATAAAAAATTGTGAAGATGTATATATTTCTAAAAATAATTGAAGTAAAATATTTGATATGAGTTGTATCTTTTTTCTCTATATAAATGAGTTCAATTATATTAATAACATAGATTTATTTAATTTGTGATTATAAAATGCAAAGAGAAATAAAAAT
>APFE030474489.1:1963-47797 GCA_000404065.3 Pinus taeda
ACTCCATTACCAATTCCTTCTCACCCTTGGGAAAGTGTTTCCATGGATTTTGTTGGAGGACTGCCTAAATCTAGGAAGGGTCATGATTATCTATATGTTGTTGTGGATAGATTCAACAAAATGTGTATTTTGATACCTTGTAATAAACAGATTACAGCTGAACAGACTGCAAAACTATTCTTTGAACATGTATGATTTCATTTTGGATTACCCACTTCCATTGTATCTGATTAAGACACCCGATTTATGGGGAAGTTTTGGTGAAGACTGTGGGAAATGATGGACACTAAATTGAAGAAAAGCATAGCATTTCATCCACAAACTGATGGCCAGACAGAAATAGTTAACAGGATAGTGATCCAATTACTCAGAGGATATTGCAACAAGCATCCTAAGCTTTGGGATGAACATTTATGTTATGTGTAGCATGCTTACAACAGAGTAAAACATTATTCTACACAGAGATCTCCTTTTGAGCCCTGTTTTGGTTTCACACCAAGGTATCCTCTAGATTTTGTCTTCGGTAAAGACACCACAGTTGAAGGACACAGTGATGTGGACAGGGAAACTAGGTTCATTGAACAAATCCAAGAGATCCACCAAGCAGTACAGGAATAGCTGGAAAAGAGCCAAGCCAAATACAAGGCAAGGCATGACAAGCATCAGATGGAGCATAGTTTCTAAGTTGGTGACCAAGTCTCATTGTATATCAGCAAGGAAAGGATGCAAGGTGAAGGTAAAAATATAAAGCCTATCAGGTATGGACCCTTCAAGATACTTGAGAAGATTAGTGAGAATAATTTTTGCCTTGATCTACCAGCTTACATGCACATCTACTTAGTTGTAAATGTAGATTGCTTGAGATTATTTAAAGCTTCACTAATTGAGGACCCCGAAGAGCAGAGTCAATTGCCTTCTATTGATGACCTGTTACCTGAATATCTTAATGAATTGCAGGAAGACACAGTTCTAGACAGGAAGGTGAGGAAAACACGCAGAGGAGATGTTGAGTACCTCAGAATTGGGCTCAACGGTTCAAAGCCGAGCAAGGCAAAGTGGATAGAGATTGGAAAAGTGAGAAAATTGTACCCTCACTTATTCGATGATTGAAAACCAACTTTTGGTGGTCCAAAAGCTTTTTTAGTGGGAAGGCCATGATTCGAATTGCATCCATGAAAAAATTATCAAAGTGCCATGACTGTATCAAATCAGGACAGATTTCAAAATTCATGAACAAAGAGTGACCAAGAAGACCTCTAGATAGTAGCAGTTTGCAACCAACAAGGAAAAATGAGGACCTTGGTCAAAGCGCATTGACCGAGGCCCATGGAGACTGCCCAAGAGGCAAAACTAGCAATTAGGAAGCCCGGAGTGGGAAACGGAGGCCATTTCTGATGCGCGATTTGCGTTGGGCAAAACCCCTCAAAAAGGAAATGCCCCGAGCGCTCGGTCGCATGTGAAGTCGGGGAACCATAAGGAAATGCTAAGGCGAAAGGCGGGTCCCATGCTCCAAAACCGACGGTATATCGGAGGCACATTGGGATGGTAAGCAGATTTGCCAGAAAACGAGAGATTCCATTTAGCACACAACATCTGTTCGGTGGATGAGAAAGAAAACCGCCTCTCATCGCGCGCTAACGGTCGAGCAAGTCAACCGCGCGAAATGAGCGAACACCATAGGATCTAGGGACCCCATATCTGATGGCATAGATTGCGCCCGATGGGAAAACTAGATTTGACAGGGGAATTAAGTCACGGCATACAAAAGTTTGAAGTTCGATTTGACCGCTGAGTTGGCGGATGAATCATTCCACAGTGTAACTGAAATAACGAACCATTGAGGAAGAGCTGGCGCAGTTCATGAGAGGACAAGTGGCCACCTCCCCATGAGACAATGGCGATGACGTAGAGGCAGGGAACTCCAAACGAACAACAACAGGTGATCCGAAGGGGTAGAAGAGGAAGCGAACGATCAAGGATAGATTGGCTCTAAGCCATGAATAGACAGAGAACAGAACACAAAGACAAAGAGAGTGAGAGCGAAGAAAAGACAGTGAAGCAAGAAGCAGAAAACAAAGAGCCAAGCTAACCTAAGGCAGCATTGAGCAGACAAAACCAGGCTTGAGAGGTTCAGGCCATCCCTGTGAGGATATCTGTCGGGAATTGAGCACCATTGGACTCATTCCATTGAAGACTAGAGAGGTGGAGACTTGGTAAGGAAAGAGTCTGTGCACTCTAGTGGCTTGGGGAATCCAAGAACCACCCTACTGAGCATCCTCTGTTTCAGGAGACTCAAGTTGAGCTCCTCGTTGTAAATCTCTGCTTTAAAGACACAATAAAAGAAGGCCACCACTGAAAGCTAGACCGGAGACGTAGCCCAGGAGAATAGGGTGAACTCCTTATTAAATCTGTTGCATTCTTGCATTTTCTTACTATGTTTCTCTTACTGTTTTCCATTCTTCCAGTGTCTATGTGTTTTGAAATATGATCAATCCATTGCCTAAAATAACATAGACACACACCAGCACATGAGTCTGTAATACCTTCATTCATTAATTAATTAACTGAGGTCACTCACGAGTGATTTTCAGATCATCAAGAAATCTAATCCACCTACATTTGATGGAGAGTTGAATAAACCAAAAGATGTAGAGGTATGGTTACTTGGGATGAAGATGTTCTTTAAGTTGCATGAATACACAGAGAACATGAAGGATAGGATAGTTATTTTCAATATGAAAGGGAAAGCATACATTTGGTGGGAAGATGTGAAGTGGGTCAAAGACATCAGGACAAAGGAGTCTAGTTGGCATGAATTCAAGAGACTCTCAGGAAGAAGTACTTGTCAGAAAGGTACTATGACAATAAGGCCAACGAGTTCTATGAGCTGAAGATAGGATCGATGATAGATGAGGATTACATGACTAATTTCCTCGAGTTGTTGAGATATGTGTCCTATATTAAGGATGAGAAAATTAATTTTGATTGATTTGTTAGTGGATTACCATTAGCATTTAAGGATCAACATGAGTATGAGGAGCCTCGGTCGCTGGAGGAAGTCACTGGAAAAATAAAACATTGTTATGGGTAATCGAAGCATAAGACTGAGTCTAAGTAGGGTTGGAAAGGGAATGACAAGATTAAAGGTGAATTACTACTGAAGTGAACAAGACCTCAAGATGCAAGTGAGAAAGAGAATGTTGCTCCTTACAAGAAGTTTAATGTAGTAGATAAGGGACATAGGCCTAAGCCTGGAGCGTAACAGAATAGAAGTGATTGTAGGAGATGGTTGTAGTGTTGGATATGTGGCAAGGAGCATCTCAACAATGATTGTTTGTCATATCATGGTGGTAGGCCTCAGATCTATAGTGGTCACGAGGCATAAACAGTTGGGGATGTTGGGCAGAGCATTCCTCGGATTTATGCGGCATTGGATAATACGCAGGCGGATCACCAGGCATTCATTATTGAGATGGAAGGTAAGCTTTGTGATCGAGTTGTTGTTATTTTGATTGACCCTGGATCTAATTATAGTTATGTTAACCCTGACCTGGTGGATAAGTGTGGCTTGAGAAAATAAGTGCATGCAGATTCTTGGTTGGTGCAGTTGGCTACATGATTCGAACTTAAATAGGAACACAAAAATTACAAATATAATAATAAATACAGAGATGCAATAGAAAAACACTTATTTTCATTAATAGAAAAATACTGAACTATGCTTACAAACAGAATGGAAATAAGATAGCTCAGGCGATGGTAACTTATCTTTGAGAAGAGATGGGGTGGCTACATGCCAACTGAACTGTGTTAGAATGAGGCTCGAGGGCTTATTTATTATTGAAAAACATGAGAAAACCCTAAATAGCCAAAACCCTAACCCCAAGAGATGTAACACCAACATTTTGTGGGCCCTATTGGGGTTAGTTGGGTAACCAACTTCCCGGGGTCGTAACTTGGTCATATTATCTCTGTTTGGTGCGCACAATACCTTTTTGGAAATGTTTCTTGGAGTACTACAGATTTTTCCACAAGCCTTGGCCTATGGCAGCAGGCCTGCAGCAGACCTAAAAAATGTTGTTTAGGGGGTCAAGTTTGCTCCGGAAGTTTAGTACCCGGAAAACTGCTAAAAATAGTAAATGATGAAATAAACAAGGAAACATATGAAATTGATTAGAGGTCTAGGTGGAATAGGCGGGTGGCCACCAATATCCACCTGGATCACTAGAAGTACAAAGAAAAGAGTTCACCATTGGGTAAGAGCTTGTGCATTTGAGATGAACGATATGCCTACATCAACGCATCTGAATGTGCTTCCATTGGGATTGTACAACATGCTTATGGGTATGGATTGGTTATAATTTCATAGGACTAAGGTGGATTATTAATAAAAGGCTATTGAGTGTGTGGATGACAATGGAGAACAAAGAATCTTGCAGGGTAAGAATAAGGTGACATCCGTTAGAATGGTTACAATTATGCAAGAAAAGTGTAGTCGTAGGAAAGGGTGTATATTTTTTGCAATGCATCCTTTTAGTGATAAAGGTAAGGATGTTGAGGTGTGGAAGTCTTGAAGAGGTACCTAGATTTGCAACAGTTTCAAGATGTATTTCCAACATAGATTTTAGAGTTACCACTTGACAAGGAAGTGGAATTTTCTATTGAGTTGGTACCAGGGGCAACACCAACATCAAAGGCACCTTACAAATTGAGCACTCTAGAGATAGTGGAATTGAAGTTGCAGTTGAAGGAAATGCTTAAAAAAGGATACATTAGGTCAAGTGTGTCACCTTGGGGTGCACCAATGTTGTTCGTGAAGAAGAAGGATGGTACTCTCAGGTTTTGTATTGATTACAAGCAGTTGAACAAGGTGATGATCAAGAATAGGTATTTGTTGCCTCAGATTGATGACATGTTTGACCAATTGAAGGGTGCAACAATGTCCTCAAAGATTGATTTGAGATCAAGATATCATCAGGTACGCATCAAATAAGAGGACATCTACAAGACTGGTTTCTGAACCAGGTATGGGCATTATGAGTTTGTTGTAGTTCCTTTTGGTCTAACTAATGTTCCATCTACTTTCATGTGTTTGATAAATAATGTGTTGTGTCCTTATCTAGACAAGTTTGTGATTGCATTCATTGATGATATGTTGATATATTCTAAGACTGAGGAAGAGCATGGAGAACACTTAACAACAATATTAAGATTGCTAAGAGAGCATCAGTTGTATGCCAAGCTTAGTAACTGTAGTTTCTTTCAAACAAAGGTACATTACTTGGGACATGTTGTTTCCAATGAAAGCACAATAGTGGATCTAGAAAAGATAAGAGCCATCATGGAAAGGGAAGCTCCTAGGAATGTGGATGAGGATAGATCACTCATGGGGTTAGCAAGTTACTACAGGAGGTTCATCAGGAACTTCTCACAAATTTCTTATCCCATTACATTATTGCGGCGAAAAGGAAATAAAATTGAATGGATAGAGTAATGTGCAACTAGTTTTGAACAATTGAAAGAGTTGCTTACAAATGCTCCAGTTCTAAAGATTGCAGATCCAAATAAAGAGTTTGTGGTATATACAAATGCTTGCAAGAGAGGACTTTGCGGAGTCCTGATGTAGAAATGGCAGTTGATATACTACAAATCAAGGAAACTAAATGAGCATGAGAAGAATTATGTGACTCATGATTTGGAGTTGGAAACAATTATTCATGCATTAAAGATGTGGAGGCTCTATCTTGTCATATCCCTTCCTAAATTAATTCGGAACAAGATTAATTATTACATTTTGGGGCCAATTTCGGAGATGATGGGGCCCATTTGATTTTATTAGGAGGTTATACTTAATAGAAGTTATTTTTGATGTGGTTAAGTTGTACGTGGGGACCACTCACACTAGGAGAATACTCACTCCCTAGTTCAAATTGCATGGAGGGGAAGTCAATGGTTAAGTTAGGGACCCATGAGGGAGAGAAAAGTGCTCGACAAAATCTATGTAAGAAAAGCATCTCTTCTCATTTCATCATCTTTTGGCATATCTATTTTCTCTTTGGTTGCTCGAGCTGCTTAGTTGAGTCACTTGTTGTTTAGCAAGAGTTTTTCAAGTGAAGAGCTCACCCTTTCTTCAGGGGACTTCGAGTGCCACCCTGAGAGGTTCATCTTCATTCTTCTAGAGGCGGATTTCATTGTGGTTTCTAGCAGTTGCATTCATCTCCAGGTGGTGCATATTTATGGAGAACACAATGCAGGGAGGCCAAGTTTTTTTATAACATCTTTCAGAGGAGTTTTAGCCGGGAGAATTTTCGAAGAGGAGGAATAAGAATTTGGCTACCATTTTGGAGAGTTTTGGAGTTGGAGGAGAGTGCTCGTATCCAGTGTGACTTTTGCACTTCTTGGCCCAGCTCAGAGGCAACATTTGGTGCACACGTGGGAGGTAGAGTATGAGTTATTGAGGCTGGTCCTTGCCAGAGGAGTTAAGGAAAGCATTTATGGAGGACATTACTACTTTTCTAGAGCCTTGGTGGAGGAATTTTCTTATATCTTTGCAGGTTGTGTTCTTGAGCAGTTTGGAGGGCATAGGGCATATTAGAGGCCGAATTTGGGAGGTTGGATTCAAAACAAACCCTTTCTCGGTTTTTGTGGGCTTTGGTTAAGGAACTTGGGGTTAATTTTGCAACATTTTCTAAGCAACGGAGGTGGATTTTCTTGCAGTTCCTTTCTAGCCAGTAGTGCAATTTTTTGGGCAACGTAGAGCATTAGAGGAGCAGTCATTTCCAGCATTTGAGATCATTGTCTTATCACCTGGGTTCTGTCACACTTTCCATTGAGGCATGCCGAGGTGTATTCCTCCATACTATTGTACTTGCTCCATTAATTAATAAAATGGCTCAGTTGGTTCTTACTTTTGAAGTTCTTATGAGCATTTGCTAATTGTTTAAATTTGTGTGTTGTAAATCATTTTTTCTTTGCATGTCACTGTTTATATAACTTTGGAACATTAAATACCTTCTTGGCAAGAGGTTTGTGTTGATGAGTGATGATAATGGGTTGAGATACTTGTTTGACCAACCTAATTTGAATGCGAGGAAAGCTAGGTGGTTGGCCACGCTCAGTGAGTTTGACTTCGAGATTAGGTACATTAAGGGTAAGGAGAATAGGGTTGCAGATGCTCTTAGCAGAAAAGTATAGGTAAATCACATAGCAGTTATGAGCTCATATGTGACATATTTACAAGATCAAATACTACAGGCAGGACAATAGGATGACATGTATAGGGAGCATATGCACAGGTTACAGCAGCAGGGTACAAGTGATCAAGATGTGGATTATCATCTTACGACGGATGGTTTGGTCAGATTTAGAGACAAGATCTATGTGTCGGACAATGGTGATCTAAAGAAGCTTATATTTCTGGAATTTCATGTTAAGTTGTATTCATTTCATACAAGATATCAGAAGAGTTTGACAACTGTGAAGAAGTTATACTATTGTTCGAATTTGAAGAAAGAGGGAGCAGAGTTCATTGCAAGGTGTTGGATTGTCAATAGGTAAAAGTAGAGTGTAACAATCTAGATGGTTTTCTACAACCGATTCTGATTCCAATGTGGAAATGGGAGGTCATTTCCATGGATTTCATCACACGTTTGTCGAGGACATCTAGACAACATGATTCTACTATGGTTGTGGTTGACAAGTTGACTAAGGTAGCTCACTTCATAACAGTTAAGTCTACTTATTCAACTATTGAGGTAGCACATGTCTTCATTAGGGAGATAGTGAGATTGCATGGTATTCCTAAAAAATATTGTATCTAACAGAGAGGCTAAGTTCACTTCCAGGTTTTGGAAGGAGTTATTTGCAGGTTTGGTTATAAAGTTGGCATTTAATACATATTATCATTTTCAGACACATGGAAAGATATAGAGGGTCAACTAGATTTTGGAGGACATGTAGAGAATGTATGTTAGGCACCAACAAAGGAGGTAAGAGGAGTATCTTCCATTGGTTGAGTTTGCTTGCAACAATGTGTATCAGGAGTCACTGAGGATGAGTATGTTTGAGGCAATTTATGGGAAGAGTTGTAATTATCCCATCATCTGGAGTGATCCAATGAATAGGGTACTAATAGGATCAAACATGTTGGAACAGTCAAGAATAATTTAAAGGTAGCACATGATAGACAAAAGAGTTATGCAGATCAGAACAAGGCATTTAAGGAGTTTAAAGTTGGGGATTATGTGTACTTGTGCATCAAGCCCAAGAAGAGTTATTTGAGGATTGGGTCATGTGCTAAGTTAGCACCTCGGTATTGCGGGATTTTCGAGATCCTTGAGAGGATTAGTATAGTGGCCTATAGACTTGCACTACCGCCGACAGTGAAAGTCTATGATGTTTCCCATGTTTCTTTGCTTAAAATATATGTCAAAGATGTTGATAATGTGATTGATTGGTAAATATAGTGGGTGGATCTATAAGGAGAATAGTTGGAATCTCAATGCATATTGCAATGGAAACAACTCATGCTCCGGAACCAAGAATTTGAGTATGTTAAAGTGTAGTGGAAGCACTTTGGGCCCGATGAAGCTACATGCGAGATGGCTGATCAGATGTAGGCTAAGTATCCTTCATTATTTTTTAGTTGAGGCAAAGGAGTTGTTATCTCAAAATCAGACCCTGGAAGGCTGCAGACCAGGAAGACTTCAAGTAACTGTTTCAAACCTACTTTAGGCTGAGGCTTAGCCTCCTTAGCCTGAGAGGGCTCTCTCAAAGGGTTATTGATTTTGACTAATAATTAGATGGCTAACTCTTGTGGAATAACATTAAAAAATATGAAGGTTGGATAAACATTACATAAGTTTCCATTGGGCCTATGGAGTTAATCATACTTCAGTAAACAATGATACTTCCTTTACATAGAAGTCAGGGCATTCAGCATTTGGATGTTCAGAACACAACTCATATAAAACCACAGTTCATAAATGCATACAGGAAATCAGAGCACAATCAATGAATTCTGAGTGATTACACATCTATGCAACTATAAAAGACATTAAGGAAAGAATAAAATCACACATTCTGAACATGGAAATCCTTCATGAATCCTGAGAAGAAAAGCAGCCAACTTATATTACTGAACTCTGTCTTTACATAAGCCAAAACAGTCCTTTGTCATAAAATTTCCAACCCTGAGTACATTGCTGCTTCAGCTATATATAGAGCTCTTTAAATAACTTAGATTCCTCCTCAATCATGAGGGGAATTCGAATTCATCCTACTATGACACTTATTGATACTTAAAACTAACTATTAAATGCGAATGACACCTAACTAGGAGTCCTAGAGACCTAATACAACTAGGAGTGTAACTCCTTATTATGATTACAACAACCTTATCTAAAAATTTAAAGCATTCTTTGACACCTAACACTCCATGAAGTCGAATTTTATGGTTCTCATAACCTTCCAGCTGGCCCTTGATGACTCATCCCTTTGTTGTTCCTAGAAACTAGGAAATTGTCCCTTGCTCTATTCTGGCTGAAAAATGGGTCTTGGGACAGAGCTCATAACTTCTCACACAAAAAGTATTTAGAAAAAATTAAGGAGGCTTTTGTGAACCAATCCATTCTTAACAAAAACCTTTCTTGGTTTTTTGAAACACCGTTCCCACCGCTCACAATATGTCTTTGAAAAACAGGTGTCAAACAGAGAAATAGGCTTGTGAAAAACTGCACTTACAACAATTTTGTAGCGCAAGTTTGATCATTCATTTCTCCCCGCTCATGATGTATTTGAGGAAAATGAAGGAGGTTTCTATATTCCAGGACGTGGAAAACAAAAACCTCTCTTGGTTTTTTAGAATACTTCTCCAGCTGTCCAGAATCGATCTTTGAAGAAGATGTGTAAAACAAGAAATTTTGATTTTTGAAAAACTGCACCTATAGCAGTTTCGTAGCGCAAGTTTAGTCTCTCATTTCTCCCTGATCATAATGGATTTGAAAAAAGTGGAAGAGTTTTTTGTACTTAAGTATCTTAGGGATGAAAACCTCTTTCACTTTTCAGATATGAGCTTTCAACTGCTCAGAACCTCTTCTAGAAGTTGACTGGTAAAAACAAGTTATGAAATAATGATCACCTTTATAACATATAGCTTAGAGTTCAAAGATGCCCTTCTTCTACTTGTTTTCCCTTGCTGAATGTTGAAACTTTGTAAATGATCCTTTGCAGAGATTCCTGTTTAAGAATATTTCTCTTTGTCTCTCAAAATTGGTCCACTAATTCATAATATGCACCTACAGCAGTTTCGTAGCGCGCTACGAAACTGCTGTGTAATTTCAAAAACACAGTTTTATGCCAAAATTTGACTTCTTCGAGTTTTATTTCCTTTGAAATGAATTTTCCATATGCCATGAGGCTGTTCAAAAGTGAAAACATAAACACCATACTTTTAAAATGACTTCAAAGGCAATCTATCAAAATTAGGACTTAGCCTTACTTTGCTATGTGATTCCTTTTAGCTAAGGATGTCCTTCACGCTTACTTAGCTGAATCTCCAAGTCTTCAATTTGCCTCTTCTTCACTTTGATGTTGGGTCTGAGCCTATTATTAATCCATTTGATGTGTCTTGCCTTGCTTAATTTAGGAACTGCCTCACTTGAATTTGATGAAGATTTCTGATCTTTGCCACCATGAGTATGTTTGCACAAACTAAGAATTGTATCAAATGCCAATTGTATGAACACGACCAAGATCAACATGAGTATGTCTAGGATCAATTAACTTTTACCTTACCCTTTTCCTTTGAAATATTTTCAGTGATAACAAGAGTTGGTGTATTGTATATATATATATGTATATTATATGTATATTAATGTATATATATATTATATATATATATATATATATATATATATATATATATATATATATATATATATATATATAATTATATATATATATATATATTATATGGTTTTATTGTAAACACACCACAATGAGTTGTGTTATAAAGCTCCAATAAGCGATATGGTTATTATGTTGTCATAATTGTCATGTTGGTTTGCTTTTGAGTAGGATGTCATTGTAAATACTGCATCGAATTGAGTTCTGAAGCTCCATGGGCAGTATGTTTTGGTTTTCAGTGGTCTTGTAGGTTATAGCTATTATAGAACACCAATGACAGTGTTCCCCTAAGGGGGAAGGGTTTATAAATGCCCTAGGTTAAAATTTCATGTAATAAAGGTAAAAATAAGACCAAGGTCTCGAGACACATATTCCAAGTTGAATGTTGGGAAAAAACATCCTAGTGGGTGTTCATTCGGTTTATTATGGCTAAGGGAAATTGGAAAAGGCTTTGAAAAGGAAAAGAGGTATTATTTGGCATTTTATTTATGAAAATAAAGGACAATAGGAGAAAAGGAAGGTGAAAAGTCGCATGATTGCATGTGAGGAAAATTGAAGGAAGAATAAAGGAAATTGAAGAAAATAGAAGCCTCAAGAATAAAAAGGCTTCTAAGGATCAGTTCACAACCTTTTTGTTAATTTTAGCTTGAATCTCTCTCTCATACTCTTGCACACTTATAGCATTCCTGGAGCACTGTAACATTGGAGAAAGGAAAGCAAGAAAAAAGAAAGGAAAATTTGAATCAAGCAGCTTCAATAGGAATATTGGCAGGTAATAGGTTGCATGTGTGATTTCCCAGCTGGTTTGTGAATTCATGGTACATGCATGTGTGTATTTGGTTCTCTTGTGGTCACTGGCACAGGTTTTTCCAAGTGTGACAGTGGTTTCAGCCTTGCCTTGTCATTTCCAGATAGCATGGTATGGTGGGGTTCTTTTATTTGGTTGAGCTTTGGATTTTCGAATGGTTTTGGAACTAAGTGAGGTGGTCTCAGGAAAATTCCCAAGGGACTAGGAATCCCTTGACCGATTTTGGTAGGATTGTGGTCAAGCCTGAGGGTGGAGACTTGAAAATTCCTCAAGGTATTGGTGAAGAAATTATGAGGCATCTAAGGTTGTTTCAGGCCTAGTGATCCCTTGACTGTTTTGGCGGGATTGAAGTAAATCTTGGTAGAGTATGTTCATGTTTTGGGCCTAGTGATCTCTTGACCAGTTTTGGCGGGATTGCGGTAAAGCTTGGTTGTTTATGTGCTTATTGGTCATAGGAATCCCTTGATCAGTTTTGGTGGGATTGCGGTAAATCCTGAGGGTGGAGGTGGTTTAATCTCCGAGTAGCCCTAGTTGTTTTTTCCTTGAGACCCACATTCATGCTTGGAACATGGCACTGGGGTGATTGGCTAAAAGAAATATTTCGTTCAACCCAATCTATGGTCAGGTGGTACGTGGAAATCCCTGACTTGGTTGGCTTTTGCATATGTTAATAAGATATTTTTCCTCTTACATTTCATGGGCATTTGTACTTGTTATTATGTGTCTTTGATGGTTGTTCTATCATGCTTAATATTCTGGTTATATGCTTGTTATAAGCATGGTTTCATTACAGGTTCTAGCTGTGGCTCTTGATATGTTTGGTTTGTTGATGAATGGTTAATGAATGCATGAGCTAACAAATGTTATGGAAACTATTATGAGAGGGTATTAGACCTTCTTGATGATTCTTATAGAAGTATCAGACCCCTTTGTTCAAATATGCATTCATGACTTGTAGATTACATGTTCTCAATATTTTTGACGAAATGATTGTCATTGTTAGGCCTGGCTAGGTCAAGGTTTTGACTCAAGTTTGATTGAATGGATTTTTCACCATGTTAGGAATGATTTTGGAAATTTTCACTGAGTTATGGGTAGTGGCCTAGAGGTCGAATTTAGGCTCAAAATCTGGGACCGCATGCTTTGAACTGGACATTTTGGGTTGCGATCACTGGGATGCAGGCCTAGGCATGTAGTTGGAGCCTCCAAACCACATAGATGTCTTGTTATGGGAGTGGTTGAGGGCTTATGGCAATGAAAAGGTGGTCAAGCTCAGGATTTGGCCTCATGGGGTGGTTGCTCAACCTCTGAGTGACCCGCAACCTTGTAAGATGTGTTGAGATGTTAGTTAGTTGTCAGTTGTCGACCCCACTTCCTTAATGGGACCTAGGAGGTTGGGTCATGCCATAGTAGCTCTTTGTCTCATGTTTACTTGGCAGACCAGTGAAAGTGCGCAAATATGGGATGGGTGGGTTACAAAAGTGTTCTTTTTCCTAGCACAAACCTACATTGCGTAATGGTCCCTAAGAATAACCACAAAATTTGGAACCATCTTATCATTCTCAGCACCATGCCCCAAGGATCCAACATAACCTTTCCCTTATATATACACATATCCATTAGACTCAAATGCAACTAAATGTTCATCTTCAATAGATACACGATTTACATGAATATTATTCCTCTTGAAAGATTGCAATTCTTGTGGTTGCAACTCATCTCGTCGATCATTATTTCTAAGTAAATTGGAATCATGACCAAAAGAATATAACATACCATCCTCAGTGATTGCCGTAGTATGGCTGGCACATTCAAAACTTTAAACAACAAGACCAAGACTATTGAATCTCTAGGCCTTCCTTGGAATAGGTCTCCTCTCTAGAGTATAACCATGACCTGACTAACCATGTGATTTGTTGCCACATGTGTTAACTTGCCCATGTCTTGTAGGAATGATAGTGAAACCAATACATGCTGCAACTATTCTAATAAAGAGCCTCCAACTTGGGCAACTCAAACACTTTTATATAAAGATTTGAATGAACTATGGCACAGGAGGATGGGACACTTAAACCATGGGGCTCTGAGAATTATTGGGAAAACGGTATCGAGAGTGCCATAATTAAGTACCGAATGAGATCATGTATGTAGAGGATGTGCATTAGGAAAGTACGCCAAGACAACATTTTCTAGAAGCAACAATAGGGCTAAGAGTGTTCTAGGATTGATACACTTAGATATTTGCAGACCCATGCCCACAAAATCTCTTAGTGGTGCCGAATATTTCGTCACCTTCGTTGATGACTGTTCCAGAAAGACTTGGATCTACTTTCTAAAAACCAAGGATGAGGTTTTTGGTCAATTCAAAGAGTTCAAGGCTCTAGTTGAGAATCTGACAGGAAATAATATAAAGATATTGCGCTTAGAAAATGGTGGAGAATACATCAAAAGGGACTTCACTGGTTTTTGTGCAAGGGAAGGCATCAGAAGAGAGTGGACATCTCCCTATAATCCAGAGCAGAATGGAGTAACAGAAAGGAAGAACTGAACTATTGTTGAAGCAACCAAGGAAGTGTTGTATGATCAGGATATGCCCAAGTTTCTATGGGCAGAAGCATGCAACGTGGTAGTGTATATCCAGAACAAGGCTCCTCACAGGGCATTATGAAAGATTACTCCAGAAAGTGTCTTTACTGGTAAGAAGCCTGAGGTGAGTCATTTTAGGATATCTGGGAGTTTGGCATACTGCCATGTACCCGAAGAGAAGAGGAAGAAATTGGATCAGATTGCGAAGAAAGGATATCTTGTAGGATATAGTGAGAATGCTAAGGAATATAGAGTCTATCTTCCGGGGAATAGGAAGATTGTAATTCAACAAGATGTAAAGTTCACAGAGGACAAAACTTTCAGAAAATCGCAAGAAATGCCTTCCAAAGAGCTGTCAAAGGATGATTCGTTGGTCCAGCCACTTCGACCAGCAGAAACTAGCGCCAGTGTTTCTCCTAAAGACAAAGCTCTAGAGGTGGAGCCTAAGGAAGAGGAGGAGAAGATAGATATACCCACTACCAGTGGTAGAATGAGTCAGGAGCTTTGACAAATACTATGAGATGCAGATGATTTTGTTGGGGCACCCAAGAATGAGAAAAGGGAGCGTAGACAACCAAGCAGATACCAAGCTTTGGTGGCTCAAGTTAGAGAACCCTCTAGTTTTCAGGAGGCCATTCAACATTAAGTATGGGTAGATTCTATGGTGAAGGAATAAATTTCCATAATGGTAAATGTCTCGGAAGTGTTACCTAGGCCTCAGGGTAGGTCAGTTTTAGGGTCGATATGGCTCTACAAAGTCCAATACGTTGCAGATGGCAGTGTAAAAAAATACAAAGCCAGGTTTGTGGCTAAGGGGTTTTCTCAGAAGAAAGGGATAGGCTATGAAGAAACCTTCGCCCAAGTAGCCAGGTATACTTCTATTAGATCCGTGATATCCATTGCAACTCAAATGGGGTGGGAGATTCACGAGATGGATGTCAAGACAACATTCTTGAACAGGGTGATAAAATAAGTATACATTGAACAACTAGAGGGTTTTGAGACACATGAGAAGAATCTAATGTATGCAGATTGAAGAAAGCTCTATGTGGGCTTAAACAGGCACCTAAAGCATGGTACGGTCAAATTTATGGCTACTTGCATAAGATGGGATTCGTTAAGAGTGACGCAGATCCTAACCTCTACTATTTGGTTGTAGAGAATGAGCCTCTGATCCTGGTTTTATATGTGGATGATCTCTTTTCGACAGGATCATTGGGGCTCATAAAACATTGCAAGGAGAACCTAGCCACATAACTGGGGTTGTAAGTTTGGCAGTAGAAGGGTGAAATTTTCCTTGGGCAAGGAAGATACACTACATAGATTTTTAAAAGGTTCAGAATGCAGGACTGTAGACCTGTGGCTACTCCAATGATCACCAACTGGAAGAATATTGATGCATTTGAAGATAAAGAAATCGATCCCATCTTGTATAGGTAGCTCATAGGGTCCCTGATATATCTTGTCAATACCAGGTCAGACATTTGTTACGTTGTCAAAAGTCTCAGTCAGTTCATGGTAGAACCAAAGAGGGCGCACTAGGCAGCAACCAAGCATGTTCTTAGATATATATGAGGAATAGTCGAGCATGGAATAATGTACACCCAAGGAAATGACATAAGTTTGAGTGGGTTCACTAACGTAGATTGGGCTGGAAGTTCAGTAGATCGGAAAAGTACCATTGGGTATTGTTTCAGCATTGGATCAAGAATGACCTCCTAGTGTAGTAGGAAATAGAAATTTGTGGCTCTAAGCTCAGCTGAAGTTGAATATATGGTAGCTAGCACAACTTCATGCGAATCCGTATGGCTTAGGAAATTGCTTGTGAATCTATTCAGGAGAAATATGGAAGCGACCATTATTTTGTGCGATAACCAGAGTTGCATCAAGCTCTCTGAGAATCCAGTCTTTCATGATCAGTCGAAGCACATTGATATCAGGTGTCACTTTATCAGTGACTGTGTCCAAGGAGGGGTAGTACAGTTGAGGTACACTCCAACAGTAGAACTGGTGGCAGGCATTCTCACCAAGGCCCTAGGAAGAACAAAGTGTGTTTACTTCAGGGAAAAGATGGGGATGGTGAAGAATTTGCTCCAGTAGCAGAAGCAGATAGTATAAGGAGTTGCACTGCAACAATTAGCAGTGAGTTATGGGAAACATGATGCAACATATTCAGAGGGAGATGTGGTACAGATGTAGTAGTGACAGTTATAGTGTCATGGGAATCAGTACAAGTTTCAACAGCACAGTAGATGAGGGATAGTTGGCCAAGCGTCAATAGCGCAGAGGATTAATGTCGTGGATCAGTTTGATGCTTTTGTTGGGAAGTATTGCTAGAGCACATTCCTCGCTAAGAGGGAGTGTTAATTTTGGGTAGCATAAGATTTGATTTAGCTCTAAAATTTTGTGAAGGGGCTAAAAAACATGATATCTCCAAAACCCAGAAATTGTTTGGAGAAATTCCACCGAAATGAGGAGTTATTAAAATAATTAATATTTTTAATGGGTTCCTAAGTCTAAACTTAGAAAAATAAAAATATTAATGGGTATTAATAAAGCTATGGGTCAGAATCTTCTAAGAGACGAGGATCAAGTCTATTTTAATATTAGCCATTGATTAGAGACTTAATCTCGGTCTTTGATTCATCAACAAGAAAAGTATAAGAGAAGAGTTGAGAGTCATTTGGAGATACATTGGGTAAATACTCAGTACCCCGAGGAAAATCGATTCTCAAGGAGGAGTTTGATTTCAGAGGGAGAGTTGCATGGTGAAGGAAGAGGAGGGCATCAACAATACTCGGTGACTGAGGAGGAGGTGACGCAAGGCATTCGAGAGACAGCGCAGAGGGAAGAGCAGGGAGATAGCACCATTGGAGATGCAGTCCTCACATAGGCCGATGCAGACTGACGCAGAGGTGGGTGAAGGGTCTTCAGGGTGTCAGAACTCCTCCAGGAGGAAGAGAAACTTTGTCTCAGGTGTTTTCTCTTAGAAGTGTCTCAGTTTTTCTATGGAATCATTCCTTGTAAAGTGATTGTTGTTGAAGATTAATAAAACTCTCATCTGCTGCACTAGTTTTCCCACATTGGGTTTTTCCTGGGACAATTGTCCAAAAACAACTGTGTTGATGTGATTGATTCTTCTGCTTGTATATCATTGTTATTTTCTCTATGTAATTATGTGATAACTGTGGTAGAATTGATTTTAATGTTTACTAAAGGGTTTCATAAATAACTTATTGTGAAAGATAAGTAGGTGAAATAAATCAGTTACTACAGTAGAATTTTGTGTTAGAATTTTTCACAGTCTATAGGAAGAAAACCCATATGACTAGGTACCTTCATGCTCAGTCTCATCATTGTCTTGCACATAAAGTCAATGTTAATGCCATTTTCAATAGAGTTATTCATAATTCTAATATAAACCACTTATTAAAAAATAAATAAAAAATCTCACCTTAGGGAACCTTTTGGAATAATGGCTACTCTAACTCTAGATAAATATAGATTTTCTCAAATTCAACCATCATATAAAATCCAACCATTATAAATAATTCAAAAAAATGTCTTAATGTGATAATTCCCAAGTTAATGCCTTCATTCCCTACATTCAAGGTGTTTCAAAAAATAATTATTAAAAGGCTTGTTAAAAAGGACATCAAAATTATTTAAATCACATAAGACTTTATAACATGTCTTCACTGGTGTCAAAAATAAAATTGAAGTATATCTCAACCAAGATGCATCTAAAATTTATGCTCTTGTGGAAACATAGGTGTTCCTTAAAAACCAAACTTTAAGAGTCAAATCAGTACCACCAAATTTACAACTAATGAATACATACTCCAAATTAGGTGTTCAATAAAATCCATGATGTTAGGATATTTAGATGCTTAGGAGTTAGTTAATTTTAACTCGGCCTAATGTGTCTATTAGGTAAAATTTTGTTTCTTAGTGTGTTTATTTAGTATGAATTAGTTTCATTGTAATCTTATGATCATCATATGTTCTAGATATAGAGTGATCTAAGGGAACATATTCTCATTGATATTAATGGCTATTGATATGTGTCTTAACACTCCACTGGTCCATGGTATATATTTAAATGGTATGGAGATTCATGGTTGATGATTAATCGTGAGAAATATCTTATGTAAAATATTTTCTTTTGCATTAATAAAATTGCCTCAAGTGGTCGGGTTGGTTGGGGTCGTGGGTCGTTTCCCTCTCAGAGGGTTTTAACCACGTAAAAATATTGGCATTGTGATCTTTGATCTAGTTGTGTGAGTGGTTATTGAAGGTGTTCATCATGTATGGAATACCCTATTTACTCGAACATGGTATCGGAACCCATTTGAATAATTACTCTTGTTGGTGATCAAGATCTTAAAACTTGTGTTGTTGCATCTTTTAGATCTTCTATTTATATATTATTTTGGCCTAAATAGATTATTCCAATGTCTGAAATGTTGTTTTTAGCTAAAAACTCATTTTGTTTCATCAGATTTGAAGGTATATACTCCAAATACATCTTTTTTTTTTTTTAATTATTTTGCATAGACCTCATATTTTGGTTTTTTATATATTCCTGGTTTGATATTCTTTATGGTCTATGTATGCTCTATTCCCTGCACTATGTGTGATATTGAAAAATAAGAAATAGAGTGGAAAGTGTTTTCTTGACTGCATGTGCTCTTTGTTGTGTGCTTTGTGCGATCTTGGAAAATCATAAACAATGAGAAAAATCACATTTTTGGGGTAAGCTAACCAAGATCTAACCTCTTTATTGATAAAATTTGGAAAAAAAAATTGAACTGTTATTTATTTTTGGATGAGCACATCTTTTTCAGTAAGCACATAGTTCAAGGCAGAGTTCCAACAAAAACACCCTCACCCTCAACAACAACAACACTAATGCCCCACCCTCCTTCACTACTATTGTTCTGTCTTTTGCACTAGCTCACTTTGTTAAAAATTACTTTACTTAGTAAGAGGTTTTGAGTTCAAATATCCTTTTAAGTTATTTTTTGAAAAAAATTGTGCAAACTTAAGTTATTTCATAACTTTATTTTAAAGTTTATTTCACTTGTCTTATAAAAGTGAATCACTATAAAATAACTTCAATCTTTAATATTTTTAAAGTTTGCATGCAACTTTCATTTATAAAGTAACTTCATTATAAAAGTGATTCTCACTTGTTTTATAAAAGTGGGTCACTTCATAAAGTAATTTATTTGTAAAAGCGAGCTTATAGGCAAAGTTAGTGAAAGGAAACAAAAAAAAATGTCATCATCCATCAGCACATGGACCAATTTATACTTGCCGTGTGGTTCTTTGCTATTGTTAATGCCTTTATTTAAAAATGACATAACTTTCACATTCAAGGTATGTTTTCAGTGACGTTTTTTTATACGACCTATTTTTTCGAGAGATTTCTATCCAAAAAATCAATTTTAGCTTTTGAAACCACATTATCTTCATATTGTAATATGGCAACTCCAAGTGAACTTTTTCTTACCAATACCAACTACTTCTCATGGAAATCCCATGTAGAGGATGTACTGAGAAGTAAAGGATTGTATTGAATTAACTTGGGACAAGGAAATTCCCCCACTAATCCTGATAAGAAACCTAAATGGGATAATAGAAATGACGAACCCCATGGATTAATCAGAATGTATGCTTATCCTTATTTGTAATTTCATATTCAAGGAATTGATGCTCGAGATGAAGCTTGGGAAAATTTACAAAAGATATTTGGTCATGCTAATATTATTTGATCTCATCAAGTTCAAAATAAAATCATGACTTTAATTCAGTAATGCACCCTTCCCCTATCCTCACCGATAACCATAGGGTGGTTACTATGCAGTTAGAACATTGGCGTTATTTATTTATTTATTTTTAACTTGTTATCATCAAAGAATACTAACTCTTGTAATTTAGTTAGATGCATCAGTGGTAGGTTTCATTATATATATATATACACACACATATACATAGAGAGAGAGAGAGAGAGAGAGAGAGAGAGAGAGAGAGATGGTCGTACCTACGCAACTTCCCTATGGTAAAGTCAAAGGGAATATCTACTAGCCCTCAAACATGCACACAACTTGAATTCAATAAGGAATGCCATAGGTGCCAATGCCCATCGTCATTATAAGGGGATGCCCTCCCTACTTAGGTATATTATCCAATTATGCTTGTATGCCTTGGATGAGGATATTTTCCTATTTACTATATATATATATATATATATCTATATATATCTATATATATCTAATATATATATATATTATTAATATATATATATATAATATATATATATATATATATATGCATGGTCCTACCTATGTAGCTTCCATATGGTAAAGTCAAAGGGAATATCTACCAGCCCTAAAACTTGCACACAACTTGCATTCAATAAGGAATGTCCTAGGTGCCAATGAACATCGTCATTGTAAGGCGATGCCCTCCCTACTTGGGTATATTATCCAATTTTTCTCGTATGCCTTGGAAGAGGATATTTTTCGTATTTACTATGACCTCTAGGTATCCAATTCTCATGGTCTATTGATCATGTGTACAAAACTGGTTATGTGAAATTCCCTGCATCCAAACTCATGCCCCCAAGGATTTGATTTACATCTTTATCAATCTTAGATAGACAACCTTGATATACGCTTCAGGTTGATCCAATACAGGGGTATGGATGTTACTTAGGTCCACCCAATGTCTGTCTTACTCACACTAAATCCATGACATGGAATGCCTCATCAAGTCAAGCCAAAACCTAATCATGTTAGTCTATAAGTCAACTAAATGAATGTGCGTAATTTCTATCAATATGGGCATATCTTTTGGATGCAAGTTCTTGATTTAGTAAATTATCACCTCAGTTATGGTTAAATATGGATGAGACTCCTTCCATGGCTTGAAAAGTGTTTTTAATTCTCCACCTATGAGGCAAATTTCATTTTCACCAGCAGACAACTTCCCAACACTATTAAAAGTCACTTGGATGGTCCTAGGATGAATCCTATGATTAGCTTTGAATTAGTCTCAACACATGACTATTTTTTGGTCACTAGGTACAATGCTTAAAGTAGAGTAGAAAGTGTTCAAGTAGATGACATTCATCAACCGAGCCCAGCTTGAGGGAGTCACCTATAAAATGGGTTTCAATCATTTTTGAACAATTCAAGAGAACAATTCTCTAAAGTTATCCTTGGAGATAAGAAAAATCTTAACAATTAACCCAGAATATTCTCTAGCAAAGCATAAAACAAATTGTCAAGGGGAATCCATGTCATATAGATAGATGAGGGGAATAGATACCAGACATTCTTAACCACATATAGGTCAGTGCATTAATGGAAATGGTGTTCACCTTTCCTAGACACCTTGGACCAAAGCCTTAAATAATCAATAACATTCAAATGAAAGATCGATCACTTTGATCATAAACCTTGTCAAGATCTGTCTTGATGAAAAGTTATTTTTGGCTAGTCCCTTGACCCACTTGAAATATTCCCAGGTATAAAATGCAATGTTAAGGATATGTCTCTATTTAACAACCCTAATTTCTATTGTCGCACTACACACTATGTGAAGCTAGACTAATTAGAAATCTAGAGGGACCCTCTTGAAACTCTCTGTTTGTAGTGAGAAACTTCTAAGAATTCAAAATAGGTTTCATTTAGGTTTAATATCTTAATCATGTACATTTTCAAGTCGTAAATATATTCATTCAACATTTGCTAGTCGTCCATTTAAACCAGTCCTATTCAATTTTGATGCGTGATTGAACTAGGATACTGGAGCATATTAGTTTACCTTTGCCTCTTTTGACTCCTGATAAATACCAATATGTTCATAATTAAACTCATGGGAAATGAGGTGGTGTATTTCAGCTCAAGCAATCTCTTCAATTGTTATTATTTTCAGGTTGATATATCTTTATTTTGAGGTCTATAATATAGCTTTACAACTGACTAATCATAGTAGAATCACTCAGGTAGTATAATAGTCAAGTTTGCTTTTCAGGGAGTTTAATGAACTGAACCATCCTTTCATCACAACTTTACTCAAGCCTCAATATGAAATTTGTCATGCCAAGTAATTTCCTCCTCTAATTGTATCTTTGAAAACTAAGTCCATTACATTTATGATGAATGGTTTTGTAACGATTCTTATCATTATTGCTTCCTTGATAATTTCTCCTTGAGGTAAATATAATAGGATGTCATATGATTGAAATGAAATCATAACAACAATACATATAAACATCCACCACAATCCTAATAGTCCATTCAAGAACTATTTTGGCAATTGATAAGAGGGTATGCTTAAACTGAACAAGATTGCTAATGGGTCTTCTAAGGAGACAAGATGTAAAGTTAACATAGTCCCTGAAAAATCTATGGAGTAGGAAGTTGTGCAGGAGTAATTTATAATGTTCACCTATTCCCTTGCAACCCAGGGTTTGCTATGGTAATTAGAATCAATCTCTCAATGACTGTGTTGCACCTTGTGATTCGTAGAAACGATTAACTCAAGATGGTGACCACAACATGTAGGAATTCTTATTTTCATATACTTACACATATAGTAAAAATACATGCTATTATTTGTAGCATTAGGCAAAGGTCTAATTATGGAAGTATTTACAATCATATCAACCGTCTAATTGTAATCATAACATGAGTAATTCCAAATTCATGAGAAGGCATCTTTTAACACATTGAATTTAGTAAATAAACCATTTCAGAAATATAAACATTACACATCTCAAACAAGACCAGGCAACTGAGTCGGGGATTGTAACTCTCCGCTCAACTGTAGATTGGGATGCACTGTGGTTTTTCTTTCAACCCAGCCACCCCCAAGCCATATTCTAGATTTGAGGAGGTATGCTTAAGGGATGACACCAACACATTTTTTTCCCCTGTGTGCTATATAAATGTAGGATTCCTTCTTAGATGTTGTTTTTAACTTTCTTCGGTCACCCATGTCCATTTTCTAGTGTAGCTTTATCAGAGGTTTCATGAATGCTTCTTCCCAAAATTTCAGGAGGTTCACATGGAAACTCCTCAATTGTGAATGGTAATATGTCCTCTAGAAAGAAAATATCCACAATGTGATGATCACCCATTGTGTAGTTGTACACCTATCTTCAACTTCCGTAAGATGGATCCTCAATACCATATGATGATCACCCTATGCGTAGAATTCCAATATCTTCAGTTGATTTTATTATGGGTCCTTCTTAGTAATGTGATTCTCACCTTCAGTGTGGGTCTCCTTGTATTCTCTACTCGAGTTTCCCTTTTTTATTTTTATTTTTCTATCATTTCCCTTTATGTATTTCCTTCATTCATTCCCTTCCTATGTCTCCCATAAGTTATCATTCTTCTCCCTCTTTCATCCAATATGCCTTCCCTCCAACTGCTTGAGTCCCATCTGCAGGTTGTTATTGTCCAGTCTAGTCAGAATCTTTCACTTGTTTGTGTATGTTTGGCCAACATCTTTTTATCCAATCACATTGGTGCCATAAAATTCTCTATCTTCCCAGATTTTTTCTTTTGGTTATTCCTTGTTATCACTGGTGGCAAAAATATTTACGTGCACCTAGTCACACATTGACCCTTGTTGTGTGGCCAATTTCCCATTGGCTCTATTGTCATGTTTGGTTGTCCTAAGGCATGCTATTGTCTCATTCTCAGTTGATATTTTGTAACATGTCCCTTATGCACACTTGTCAGCCTCCATGGTTTCCATTAAACCAATCAGCATCCCAAGCAACCCCCCCCTTCCTTAGCTTTGGAATCTGTCGCCCTGACTCATCCGATTTTTATTTATTTAATTTTTAATAAATGGGAAATGTAACTGGGGTTGTCACAAATTCCTAATGATTTCTCTTGCACTGAAGATTACTTAACTAAGTTTAAAACCCTTAGACATTTGCTTAAAGATTGTTAGGTTACTCTAGACGCCGAACATTGCATAATTATTATTACTTGAAAACTCAATATTCAATACTTTATTTTTGTATCTACATTTTATGCCACTATAGAAGCTTTGGGAACTACCTATCAAAATCATTCTCTTAAACTTTTTGTGACTCTTTGATTAGAGGAACTGCTTATCAAAATCCTTCTCTTAAATCTTTTTGTAACTCTTTGATTAGAGAACAAGACAAACTCTTGCATATTGGAGTGATTATCATTGCAACTACATCTAGCAAGGCCTGAGTAGCCCAATATAATTATAAAACCAAGTATCCAAAGAAGCAGCATCCTCACAAAAACATGCAAAATAAGGGTTCCAAATCATCTCAGCCAGCATCTACTACTAGTGGTGATAAAGGACCAAAATCAAAGAGTAATAAGACGAATAAAAATTGCAACTATTGTAAGAAATATGGTCATCTAGAGTCCAAATGATTTAAAAATATGGAGGCACTAGAAGCAACAATGAAGAAGCACAAGACCAACCTTAGTTCTTCTTCTAGCGCTTCTTCTCATGGACATGCACTTTCCTCTTCTAGTTTCTTCTTTAATAATGCAACCTCTACTTCTTCTAATGAATGGATTATTGATTATGGAGCATCTTATCATATGGTTAACGATAAAGCCATTTTTTCTTCTCTTAATGATTGTAACACAAAACAAATATCTATTGATGATGATAGATCTCTTAATGTTGTAGGATCTATAAAATTTCAAGTAGATAATGGCCATTTCAATGATGTATTATATGTTCCAATTCTTTCCTGCAACCTTCTATTACTATATCAGCTCACTCATTCATGTGAAGGTAAAATAGTAGAGTTTTCACCTCACTAATTTGTAATTAAGGATCTGAAACATCTTAAGCATCTCCTTGCCACAAGAATAGTTGATGATATTAGTTGTAGGTACAAATTTGACAACTTTGGGTCATCATCTTTTCCCTCATTTTTATTTCTCATGGTGATAACTTGAGTAAAATTTGCCATAAGCGATTTGGTCATCTAAACTATTTCTCATTGCAACAACTATGTAATCAAAACACGATGATTGGTTTTCCATTATTTCTTGTAGCGATGGTGTTTGTGCTATTTGTGTTCTTGACAAACATCATAGGGAAAGTTTTGATAAACACGCCTCGTGGTGTGCCTCATCCCCTTGCAACTTATTCATGGTGATTTATGTGGTCCACTTTCTTCTCCTTCCTTCTTTGGGTTCAAGTATTTCTTAAATTTCATTAACGACATTTCCAAATGCACTTGGGTTTATTTCTTAAAACTTAAGAGCAAATTTTCTAGCTTGTTCTTGGCCTACAAGGCCCTAATAAAAAAACAATCTAGACATCAACTGCAAATATTAAGAACGGATAATGGAGGTGAATATGTCAACAATAAATTCACAACTTACTGCACTACACAAAGCATTCAAATTCAGCATAATGTTCTATATATACCACAAAAAATGTTGTTGTTAAAATAAAGAAACATGCATTAACAAAAATGTCTAATTGTATCAATATAAAGGATTAAGTCTTTGTTATTGGGTAGAAGCCATAATTTATGCAAATTACCTAGGAAATCTCACTCCTACAAAGGCTTTAAGCAACATAGCCTAGAAGAAGCATAGAGTAACATTAAGACAGATGTAAGCCACATTTGTATCTTCGATAGTGTAGCATGGGCTCACATTCCTGATGAAAAGAGGAAAGCCTTATAGCATAAAAGTGAAAAGTGTATTTTTATTGTACATTCCAAAGATATAAAAGGTTATGGACTTCTTGAACCTCACTCCAATGGAATAATCATTAGAAGAGTTGTTTAATTTGATGAAAATATCTCGTCACGTGAGCCTAATTCAAAGATTATCCCTCCTTTTCCTTGTGAGCCATCTACAACATTTGTGCCATTGTCTCTTCTTATTCTTGTTTCTTCTTCAAATAATGACACTGAGGATGAAAATCCACCTTTGCCTTATAAAATTCCTCCAAATAAACCCATTGAACATGAACCTGCACCAACACCACAACGTCCCAAATAAGTTTTTTCGACACATGAAGTAGCTAGTGGCCTTTCCAATGATCCTACATATCAATGTCATACTCGTTCACAATTCCAGCGTGCCTCCTCTCTTTTGGCTCAAGTTTCAGAGACTCGTGATCCAGAAACATTTGTAGAAGCTTCAGGACATCCAGATTGGGAAACAATGATGAATGAAGAATACCATTCCTTGATGGTGAATGATACTTGGGAACTTGTATCTCTACCAAAAGGAAGAATTTAATTTGTAAAATGTAAATGGACATACAAAACTAAACATGCATCATATGGAAGTGTTGAAAGACATAAGGCCCAATTAGTTGTTAGGATTCTCTCAAGTTGAAGGAATTGACTACAATGAAACATTTTCCCCTATTGCCAAAATGAATTCCATTTTCCTTTTTCTAGCCCTTATTGTGTCACATGGATGGGAGGTTCATTAGATGGAAGTTAAAACTACTTTTTTGCATTGGGATCTACAAGAAGAAATCTACATGGAACAACCTCCTAGCTATGTTTAGAGTGACTCCAACATTTTTTGTTACCTTAAAGAAATCTATCCATGGTATTAAACAAGCTCCTCGAGCTTGCTATGCAAAAATGAATATATTTCTTCTTGATGCCAACTTCTCTAGATCTCATTTTGACCCCACTGTCTACACAATTAAAAAAGTAGGAAACAATATCCTCGTTCTTTATTTTGATGACCTTATCCTCACTGGTAGTGACCCTAAACTTTTATCCCATGTGAATTCAAGCCTTCTAAAGAAGTTTGAAATTACAAATAGGATATTTGCATTACTTTCTTGGCCTCCAAGTCTTCCAAACCAAGGAAGGAAGTTCTCTTTCCCAATCTATGTATGTGACCTTCTTCATTATTTTCACATGGAATATTGTAAACCATCCCCTTCTCCCTTTCACTTTGGAGTCAAATTTATTGCTACCTACACTACATCTGAAGTTGATGCCACTTGGTACCATCAGTTAGTTGGTATCCTCTTATATTTGAGTCATACCTATCTTGATATTTCCTTTCTTATTGGTCTTGTTGCATGATATATGCAAACACCACATATTCAAAGTCATTGGAAAGTAGAAAAAAGGATACTTCAATATATTTGGTGTATAGTTTGGTTTGGGCTACATTATGGTTCATGGGGGAATCCTTTATTGGTTGGTTTCATTGATTCAAATTAGGATGGTGACCTTAATAACCGGAAGTCTACTACAAGTTATGTTTTAAATCTTGGTTCTAAACCTGTCACTTGGGCTTGTAAAAAGCAGCAGGATATTACTCTTTCTTCAGCAAAAGCAAAGTATCGAGCAGTGGTTAATGCAAGTCAAGATGTTTTATGTCTTCAACAGATCCTTTCAAAGTTTGGATTCCAACAATAGCATCCGACAACCATATGGTGCAACAATCAAGCTCATTTCGAATCAAGCTAAGTTTCTATCAAGCTTGAGTCGATATCATGTGGTGGTTTCTCTACAAGTGCATATGTTTTCCTTCACATTCACAACACCATTGTCACGAGCATTTAGCATCATTCAATGCATAATGTTATCCTTCAAACAACACTCTCCTTACTCTTCAATGCTCCTAATGATCGCATGCAAATCTTGACTCCATATCATTTTTTCACATAATATTTCACAATATTAACACATGAGTAGACTCTAAACTAAATCTTGGAGCCATATTAGGTGAAAAGATGAGGGTGTGGGGGAGAATCAACACCTCCACATGTTTCCCACTTCCCTCCATTATTGCAATGATAATATAGGAATGATGAACACCACATGTCATTTCACATTTATTCAAGAGAAGGTTAATAGGGTTTCTCTACAATTTCATATGGTTTCCTTCACATTCACAACACCATTCATTCTACCAAAATGATATCATTCTACCAAGCTTGATTCCATATCATTTTTTCACATAATATTTCACAATCTTAACACAACAGTAGACTCTAAACTAAATCTTGGAGCCATATTAGGTGAAAAGAGGAGGGCGTGGAGAGAATCAAGACCTCCACATGTTTCCCACTCCCCTCCATTATTGCATTGATAATATAGAAATGATGAACACCACATGCCATCTCACATTTATTCAAGAGAAGGTTAATAGCATGCCACTACCTTACCTTATTCACTCTGTACACAATGGGATTAATGAGTAGTGTAATGTTTGGTTAGGCTCTTGCCCATGGGAAAACCTAGATGTTTGGGAGGTTGATTGCATAATGGAAGGCTCCAAATGATATCGTTCATTCGAAGGAGAATAATATTTCTCCATGAATTTCTTTGTGTATCACTTTTGGGAGTTCCTTGACATCGTATCAATGTTCTCATAGCACATTTCCATTATAGAAATAGATGTTGTCTCCTCTACATCCTAAGATATATAAGTAAGGGGCTAAAGAAATGTAAGAACATTGTAGAAACTAATGGAATTGCAACTTGTTAAACACTCCACTAGAATAAATGGAAAGAAGGTTTGAATAAAATAAAATGAGACCAATGCACTATTGATACAATAAAGCATATTCTTAGGCTCCGTGAATAGGAGGAAGTCTCAAGAATTAATAGTAGTGTTACGAGCTAAACAAGGTAAAATGGTATCTAATATAACATCATACAATCTCTAATGGAATGCATAATGGAATTTCTCAACGTTCTTCAAATTTGTGGCTCTGCCTTGTCCAAGTCATATGGACACATCTATAGACTCCTTGTCCTATGACCCCCTTGGCAATTATATGGATCATATTGTTGCTCATTTGGATCAAAAAGACAAACTTCCACCTACTCACACAACTAAATCTACTACAATAGTAATGGAATTTTAAGACACGTCCACCCAAGTGGGTCGTAAGGTGGGCATCCTCTTTGCACATGATGTTATTTCTTTAGATGCTTTGTTATTTTGTGTGTATTATATGCCAACTTGTATCATAATAACCCCATGGCATCTTGCAAATTTTTTTTTTGGAACAATTATCAAGTTTTGAAAGTTTATAAATTCATTCTACTAGACGAAGTAAAGATATTGCCTTCCTATCTACCCCCCATTTCCTAAAATTTCTCGTGGTATGATTTAGTCACTGCGTATTTTAATACAACCCCCTATCCATAACTATGAGAAAAAAGGTCTTAAATTCAAAACACTTCTTTATATAAATGACCACTAGCTTTTTCATGTTCACATAAATCACAACGCACTCTTTATTTAAATCAATTTGACCTCTAAGCTTGTATATGTAACATTTCTTATAAATACTTTTACAATATCCCCTTTTGAATACAAGAATTTGTGGTAAGCCTCTTGAAAACATTATAATATAAATAAACAATAGTCAATTTTATCTCGAGTAGTTGAAAATAATGATTGTTATCCTCCTCACCTAGGTTTAATTCCCACAAGTGGCATGTTAAGCTCATCTTGAGTATTTTTTTGTAATGGTTTCAAGCCTTGTTGAGCAACCTTGGGCCTTGAGAAATATTTTACCCTTACCTATAAGCTAAAGGACATAATGCTTAGTTACATGGGGAAAAAAAGATAAAAAGCAATTAAATTATTTTCATTTACAAATGTTCAAAGATTTTTCCATGACATCCATTATCTTCACCTCACTACATTTATATTCTTCTTCAAAGTCTATGTTCTCACTTAATTAAGTTCTTACTTATTAAAGAATATAAAGTAATCTTAGAAAAGTTGCAGAAATTTGTTAAAGAATGCAATGGCACTTCAACCATGATGATCATTAATTGTGTTTTCCCTCAACTTGCAAAAGCATTGGAAATGAACCATTCTCGCTTACATATCGATGTTTCTCTTCAAACAACATTATTTCTGTTTCCATTGACACCCTTATAATAATTTTGATTTGCATTCTCTTTTCTTGGGCTTGTACAACACCCATCCTAGACATAGAGTTACCCTCCCTTTGACTTTTCACATCTCCATCTTAATCACATTTCATTAATTTCTTATTACCACATCGGGTTTCTGTACAATTGCATATGGGTTCCTTCACATTCACAACACCATTGTCACGGGCATTTAGCATCATTCAATGCATAGTGTTATCCTTCAAACAACTCCCCCCTTACTCTTCAATGCTCCTAATGATCACATGCAAAGTTATAATTACATATGTAAACATGCATTCTGATACCAAATGAAAGTAAGAATTGAGCAATGAACTTACAAAGATCAATCACATAGAGAATTGAACAATGAACCTATAGAGATAATCACATAATGAATTGAGCAATGAAACTACAAAGATCCATCACATAGAGAATTGGTATACAACCATGTAGTAGTATGCCACAATCTAACTCATTTCCAATTGATCACACATAAATAAGGAAAGAGAGTATGTAAAACCACTATGATAAAATAATGGCTTACACAATATCGCAATCGCGCACACACACAAAAACCAAAGTAAAGTTAAGGTGACCATGTGTGTGTGTGTCTATATATATATATATATATATAGAGAGAGAGAGAGAGAGAGAGAGAGAGAGAGAGAGAGACACACACACACACACACACCCCAAAGTAAAGTTAAGGTGACCATGGAAGATGGTAAATATTGTCAAAGAAACAATAGCAGTAAGCAACTTTTATTTACAAAACATAAAGATCCTTTTGTACGATATGTATGGTTACATCACATCAATATGGTTCATTGCAGAGGAGCATATGGTTGAGATTGAAATTGAACAACACGATGTGCAGAGAATATTCATGTGACAATGCACCATATCAAGGCAAAATGTACAACAATGGGTGACCAACAATTTTTATTCTTGGTTATAACAATTGAAGGGAATTAACTTTGACAAGTTAATTGTATGAAACAATAAATGTACAATATATTGACCACAGTGCATCTAGACAAGTCACTGTAATGATATTAAAGTACATAGTATTCAAACTTAGCATATGAAGCTCTTTAAATACCAATTTCATGTACAAACATGATTAAAATAAAATTTAAAAAGTAAAAAAAAAAATTATCTATTTATTCACCTCTTTTAAATCATAACTAATTGATGATTGGACAAATTAGGAAGATGAAAGATACTTTATGAGTTTCATAACACCAAATAATTCATATAGAATAATACAAAAAAATGTTGGAATATATATATATATATTATATATAATATATATATAATATATATAGATATATTATATATATATATATAATATATATATATAATATATATATATTTTCACGAACTTTGTAGATCGATGATCACTACATCCACGAAATATTTGTACTAATCAAATCCACTCAAAGTGATCACTTCCTACCACCTCAACCACTAAGCCTGACCTCAAGAGTGTTAGCCAGAATTGAAGTTGTGACCTCTCAAAAGCAAAGATGTTTTAACGACGAAAACTCAACCAATTGAGCTAATCCTCGGCACTAATCCAAAGAAATGTTGAAAAAATACTTATTAATAGCAAGCGAAGAAAAAAAATTAAGATTATTTGGAAATGATAATTAATGCACCATCATAAGTTATATTCGTTCTCATTACAGTGAAAATTCCAAAAGATTCAAGAATCTAAAAGACTTCAAAATTTTAATATGAAACGAAACCATTATACAAAGATTCAGGAATCTAAAAGACTTCAAATTTTTAGAAAGCTGTCAAGAATTTATTATGAAACATAATGAAACTGTTATACAAACTTTATGCACAAGTTACATTATAGTAAATTTTAATTTTAATTAGAAAATATCTTTATTTATATATGTGTGAGAGAATAAGATTATAATTTTTTAATTGTGTTTATAATAATTTGTACTTGTTCTTCTACTCAATTATGTTTATAATAGTTTGTCTGCTAAATGATTGCTTTAAGAGAGATTTTTATGTCATCAAAATTACCCAATATTTATATCCAATTTCATCAATCATTATTTAAAGAGGTTTTAATTCAAGATCTCCACATCATTTTTTATTTCTCTAGTTATTATGTTTATAATACTTTATAGTTTTGCTTTGCTTGATGATTACTTTATAAGTAAATTCTTCTTTGGCAAAATTAACTGAGCTTTATACCTAGTTTCATCTACCTTTCATTTGGAGAGGCGTTTTGAATCAGAATAATGAAAGGTATATTGAATCAGAATCTGACATCCATAGGAAGCCCAACTACATCATTGTTTTCCATTGAACCACACACTAATGAACATTAGAGACATTTCCAAACTATCAAGGAGGGGATTTAACCATGAAGTCTAATGGGTTGAATGTCATTTTATTAATTTTCCATTTATTTTCTAAAAATAGTTTGTCAATTTTCGGTTTTTTTCCAAATACAATTCACTAAAATTAGGATAAAATTACCTCAGTTTAAAAATCACCCACAAAAATTAAAACTATAAGATACTTAAAATTTTAATTTAAAATATTTAAATATTTTTATACTTACCTTGATATAAACTCTTCCATTTTTCTCTAATTTACAAATAACATAATAGTTTTAAAATATATAAAAAAGCCCCTCGATTGGAGTGCGAGCAGGAGGGCGGCCCCATCAAGGCAGTTTAAATGATAAGTACATCGAGGTACACCACCACCACCCCCCACACGCTCGAGGCAATGGGTGCGGTGGCTCTATGCATGTATAAGGTTATCAATGCAGCAGAGGGTGGAAAAGGTATTTTGTTAAGTTTTTACTCTGGTGGCAGAGTTATTTTGTTAAGTTTTTAGTCTGGTGGCAAGTGTAGTGGGAGGGTTGTAGGTTGTTTCCGCGGCCAAACGAGTGTAGTGCAGCAATTCCGGTGAAGGGACTATGTGAACAACAAAGCAGAGCATCTCTAGAAGCGAGGAGGGATCCTTTTGGTCCAGGCGAGGGCAATCAGGTATGTAACATGTTTTTGCCCCCCTCCATCATGCATCCAAATGTCTGGTTTTGTATTTGGGTTCTGCACGAGGGCAATTGGTCGGCGAGAGGGGCTCAATAGGGCTAGGGGGGATGTATGGAGTTGGTAGTTTGGCAAAAGGATTTTATCCTCACCGGAACCACTTCAGTGTCGATTAGCTATGAGATTCTCCTCTCCCACATGGGGTTAATTGGGCTCTAGGGCAGGGGTGTTAACCATGGGGAGTGTTGTTGTCTAGCTTGGTTCGAAGACCAGGGGGTCGGGGGTTGAAGTGCTATCAGTTTCGGTTTTACTTTCGAAGCCTACTTTACTATAGATTATGGGGGTGACTTGGCTAGCTGTCTTATAGCGCTGCGCGCCCATGCCTTGTGTTGAAGTGTATGTGAGGTTGTTGTTGCGGGTAGCGTCAACCGAGGTATGGGAATTGTCATGATGATACTGGAGCTAGCAATGCCAGGCTCAACATACTGGTTACTGGGGGTTATGCAAATGGGCATGTGGTTGGCTAGATTTCGGGGCCTCGCACCCAAGGCTTGTGTCGAAGCGTCTGTGAGGTCATGGTTGAAGTGTTGCATCACCCTAGTGTCTGTAAGGTTGTTGAGGAGGTGTTGCATCACCCGGGGCATGGGAATTATCATAATGGTGTTGGAATTGGTTATGAGGGGTTGGGAATTTTTGTTTTGGGTTGCTATGCAAATGGGCTTGTGGCTTGCTAGCTTTCGGGGCTCCTTAACCACGGCTTGTGTCGAAGTGTCCTCGAGGTCGTTGTAGTGGTGGTGCGTCAACTGGGGAAAGGGAATTTTCATAATGGTGTGAGAGTTGTTCATAAGGGGCTTGAGATTTTTATTTCTGGTTGTTATGCAAATGGGCCTGGGGGCCAAGAGATTGCATGCCTGGGTGGGGTGGCGGAATTCCGATGGTTGCAGGGTCTACGCGTGTTTTTTTTTCCACGGAAAAAAACGGACTTTCTATATATATTAGAGAGTCTCATAGCATATGCATTGCATTACAAATCAACTCCCGATCTCCTTCTGGTGAGGGAGAAAAGCAGTCACGGCTTCCTTGGGTACCCATAAGCATCCCTAAGGCTGCCAAAGCAGAAAAACTTCTTCTAAAAAAGAGGGCACTTCCAATCTTTCAAATCTCCCGGCATATCACCGAAACAGAGATAAGAGAAGAGACATAAGCATGCCTTCATCATCTGTTGAAACAACAGACATATCAAAATGTATATTCCTGTAGAGACCGACAGTAGGCACTATTCCGGTCTCAAAGTTACTTGAAAAAACAACACAGAAAATGTTTTTTGTGAAAACTGTGTCAACAGGCCTCCTCATATAAGGAAAACAACCATCAGAAAAGTAAACAAAAATGAGATAGTCCAAAGCTTAATTTTATGTCAATTTTGGTTTCTTTCTCCCATGGAAGGTGCGCAGAGAGTTAGTCCCTCTCGGGCGAGAAGGGATCTTGGGCTTGCTGTCTCACTTGCTCAAGGATTTGTCAATTCTAATTTCTTTACCAGGCTCCGGGACTGTGTAGCGATGGTAAGAGCATTGAAGGCTAGGGGCGGAGGCAGGAGACCTCAAGTGGTTGAGCAAGCAGATGAGCCCAGCTCCTCAAGCGGGAGAAGAGGCAAAAAACCAGTCGTCAACCTCATTAATGAAGCAACCACAACATACAGGGAGAGGACCAGCAAGGAGATCAAAAGGTTGATTGAGGAATGGGAAGCAAATTTGAATCGCCAGGCCAACGCAACAAAGATAGAGATGGAGGATTAGCGCACGCTCGTGTCGGACCCTGGGCATACTCGAGGGCGAGTGACATAGTTCAAGAAGACCCTGTACTTGTATTGGATTATGAAAAGTCTCATGGACAAGGCCATGGAGCAAATTTCAGTGAGCATGGTGACAGTTGTACAGGACTTTCCTAGTTACAAACAGGATTTCCAGAAGCTACAATTCCAAATGCAAAAACAAGATGGACGTCTCAGTCGCATGGAGAAACACTTCCCTTGTCTATTCTCACAAACAGGGCTGCCTGGTTCCAATGCCAAGGATCTGGCTCCGGTCGAATCCACCTCTGTCGAGCAAGATTATTAGAATGTATGTTGATTTTCATTTTTTATTAGTACTTATGCGAATGGCTTTTACGTTTCAGTTTGAAGTCATATATGTTTACATGCAAATGGAGTATGGACATGAACATGATATACAAACTTACATAGCTTGGGTAGAAAGACTTATTATTTTTTGCTATTTGATGGCTTATCATGCAGTTATGTGACCAACAAACTTTTTTCCCGATGGGCAAGTTGAGGCCACCTACACTGTTTTATGTGGTTGTAACTTGCTTGTTTATTAATGAAAATGGAATGATCTACCAAGCTTACAAAACAAAAAACAAACAAAAAAATATTAAAGCTTTTACAAAATTAACATTAAAGATGACTCTAATAATAACGAAGAGCCATCTTTACACTGTTACCATCCTAACTTGAGTCATGTGAAAAGAAACCCGCTTAGTTGCCAATTCTTTCAGAGAAAATAATAATAATAATAATAAAAGAAAGAAACAACATTCAAATTATCCAATTCAACCCAATTTGAAAAAGTTATAAGGACGGAATAAATATCCTTTATTTCTACGAATAAATATTTGGTGAAAAATTTTCGAGTTGTCTTTAGTGTGACTTTTTAGAAGCTTTTCCCGTGAATTTTTCTGGTCTAATTTCTCTAAAATCCGGCAAGAATATATTGAAATCACAAGTTTGATGGGTAACCCCTACACCATAGAAGTTCCCTAGGGGTTTTTCAAGGTGTTGAATCCATATATACAATCAAAAAATTAGTTTATTTTTCTGCTGGATTCCGGCACCGAAAACACCAAAAAGTCGCACTGAAGACAACTGCGAAAGTTTTGATTAAGGTCGAAATCAATATCTTTTATTTCTATGAATAGATATTTGGTGCGGATGTTATGGAATATTCTGCTTCTCTGATTCTCTTCGGAGTAGTAGTACGCTAATGCCTTCGGGGATAGCTCTGCCTCCTCAACTTGGCCCACACTTCAGATGACATCTCATACAGTATCAGTAATGACATCATTTTTGACAGTGCTACAAATTCCTCTGCTTTTGAAAGTAGTTCATTTCACTTGGTCTTAGTTTATTTCACTATCTTGAAGACAATGTAATCTTGTCATGAGTGTTTGTATAATCTCAAAGTTTTTCCTTTTCCTTCTTTCCAAGGGTTTTCCATTTCTCCTAGTTTCCCTTGATGGGTGGTGATTGATTTGTGCACTCCTTGTTAGATGGGGAGTGGTGATTGCTTTGTGCACTCCTTGTTAGATGGGGATTCTTTGCATCATTTTTTTGGGTGACTAAGCTGAGTCTAGGCTGAGGCCAGCCTATTTATTAGATGAAGAAAAACGATAAATCCATAACGAGATGCTATCACTAGGATTGTGTAAGACTCGGTCAACCCTGGACACCCTTTAAAATAGTTCAATTTCTACAAAGTGGCTTCCATCCTCAGCCCCTCCCCATAAAGTTTGAACCAGAGACCTAATATTATTAACATTATAGATATTTGTATTTTAAAATTCCTTTGACTTTTTTCTTTTCTTTTCTTTTCTATTTTGTCATACAAGAAAATTAATATTTTTTTTAAAATAGTTTTTAAAATGCTCTCATCTTTGCTTTGATTAAAATTTGATGCCTCCAACATTGAATTAAACCCAAAAAAGAAAAAATAAAAATGACGACTAAGAAAATTCCTGTCTGTCAATAGAAATTTGAATGACAAATCATTTATGTCTATGCATTGAGGCATGAATAACCAAGTAAAAAGTACTTGGATAATATAACTTGAAACATTCACCCCTTGGTGACCATGTAAACATTATAGTACTAATATTAGCCTGGAAAAAGCTTTTATGCAAACCATATTTACAGTCTCGTAAACTACGATGATCCTGAAAAATAAGAAAAGATCAACATCATAGCAATTCCAGATAATGCAGAGAATGATAACACATGCTAATCATGTAACTTATTCCACAGAAGCACCAACATGTATGTAACTGAAATAATGCTGAAACAATAATGTGTATAAATCACCGTGTTATATCTAAATAACTGATAAAGACATAACTCCAGAATGCAAAAATTGAAGATCAACATTTTAGAAAGATCTTGTGTAGGTGTTAAAATCAAGATCATATATATTATATAGAATCCAGTAAATTAACCCGAAGGGTTAGAAAGTTAGCTCAATTAGTAGATGCCCATGCTGGGCCCACATATGTCTCGACTCTCCAGATCATCGGGTCCCACAGGGTTACCAGCCACATAGGTGGCGGAAGATCAATCCAAAAATTCTAGAGAAGAAGAGATGGAGCTTCGTGAGGGCTGGATTAGTACCACCAACCCCGTTCTTCACTTGAGTGTGAGGGTGGAGTGAAATTATTTTCTCTGAAAAAAATTACAGCAAGTAATTGTATGTAGTGGATATACAAAAACTTTATGTAATGTAGCAATGGAAATCTTTTAAGCAATATTGCATTTAGTGGATATACAAAAACTTTATGTAACGTAACAATAGAAACTTTTTAAGCAATAGGAAATAGTAAATAAATATATAAAGAATTGAGGCTTTTGTGATTCATCATAATTGTAAAAAGAGCTTCTGCATAAATCACATCAAAAGAATTAAAATAGTATATTATTAACTTAATATTAGGAAAAATAAGAATTAGATTAATAATATAATTATGACCTAGGTGCAAGTCAAATATAGCAGTTATGTAGCCGTTGGAGTCTCTGCTCAGTCTATTTAACTTGCTAGGCCAGATCTGTTCCTTCAACTAGTCCTGACGATGAACCACACTGGTTGGTTTGAAATGCGTGACAATGATCTTTTTGGATGTGATTTATGCCGAAGCTCTTTTTACAAATAAATAAAGGTTACTCCAGTAATTCAAGAGAACACTGAGAACACTGTTAGAGCTACAATGGTATGAATTTCTGAAAAATTACAATAAGTATTTTCGAAGAACTAATATTGTTTGCAACGATAGCATCTGAGTGGGTGCAGAGCTCTTAAGCACATGAATCAGAAGCAGAGATATTAAAAGACGCTGGTAAGGCTGCAGAAGAAATTCTATTTCATCCGTTACAAACAGCGGCAGATATGCATGCATAAAGAGAATAGAAAGACAATTAACCTTTCATATCAAGGGACTCACAAATCTTCAACATTGCTTGACCAATAGTATTCAATGTCGATACCAAGTCACGTCGTGCTTTCACCTTCTACTCCTCAAACATTGATCATCCGTTGCACATTCATTGCATGGTGGTTCAGATATTTCTCATCCTCTCCATTCTCCGTTCAAACAGATTACAATATTTTTTATGACGTTTCAGCCGCCCCTCCTCAGCCATCTTAACGTTTGAAATGATCATCTTATTGTTCTCAGACAAGGTTGCCTTAATGCCAGCGGTTTTTGATGATGATTTTCGCTTTTTCCCTATCATATATGATCTTGCATATATTGGCATATTTGATCATATGTGTTGGCATATTGCTCTCAGTCAAGGTGTTCATAAGCATGTATTATGATCGCTCCAGACCCGTTGGTGAAAATTTTGCATCGCGCATTGTTTATGTGACTAGTGGAACATGTGTTGGTTGATTTACATAATCATTTTATCTTGGCTTATCAATGCCTCATATCCTATTGAAATTATAGCCAATGATTCCAGTGACGCATTCCAAAGGCAGCTAATGCAGCCACTATAACCAATACATTTTGGAGACATTTACAAACATGTTTGGATTTATTTGATAATTATAATGGTATTCAGGCCGAAAAAATATGATGGAGATTCTTTTATATATATGTATGAGCAAAAACCATCATTTCTCCCAATTACAAATTAATCCTTTGTTCTAAAGCATGACTACGCCTCACGCTTACTGTCAAGCTCTTCTAAAGCATGACTACGCCTCACGCTTACTGTCAAGCCCTTCAGGTGTACATTCGACATATTTTCTCTCTGTCAATTAATGTGTCAACACACAAGGTTGCCTCAATGTTGCTATAGTATATGATCTTGTTTATCTCTATCAGTAGAGGTATCACCAGGGCTCTGAAGTGGTGTCTCAGGCATTGTATTTTCATGCATTATCACATTCTTTGCAGGTGTAAGGCAATCTTCAAATGTTCCATGATATGATGCGGATGTATCAATAATCATATCTCTAACATCATTTCCTTGCTGGCCAAAATATTTATTCATTGCATCATATAGTTCCTTGGTATAAATAGTCCGCAGTGTCTTGTCCATCCGTTCTTTTGGTGTCATGTTCCAGTAGCTGACATGACCTGGTGGAATATTTCTTTCATAATGTCTAATCTTCTTATAGTCAGGTAGAATATGTTTCCATCTGTCCCGACATTGAGTGGCATTCCAGTCAAGGCCATTGTCATGACAATGAGCTGAAATGATTCTCCATTTCTCAATGGCTGATTTCGTCCTCTTTATTGCACCACCAGCAGAGTGCATATTTTTCTCAACTAGTTTAGTATTCAGAAGTACAAGGGTATTTGAACTTGTCCACCGAACTCTTCCCTTGTGTTCAGAAGACAGCATTCTCTTTCCCCGTACCTCATGCGGAATCACATCCCTTGGTTCCTGGTTAGATCGTAAACAGATTACATCTGCTACAGTTGCCATGGAGTGATTAACCTGTTGCTCCGAAATCTCATCTTTATGAATAACACCATTTGGATCATCAGGTCCCATTGGTGGGATACAAAGACCCTCTGAAAAAGTCTCGGCCAGCATTTTGTCTCCCAAGGACTAGATGTTTTCAATGGCATGTTATGGAGACACCTGCAACAGGAATCTTGTATGTCCAGCACAGGAAAGTTGAATACATTGACTCAACAAATCCTGCAACCACAAAGGTAAAGATTTATAAGCCATTGAAGATCTATTGCACGAGCACATAAGTTATTGCTGCAGATACCCATCTACTCTTGCCAAAGTAAATTATCTATGTGAAGAAGAAACTTCGGACATGAAAATAGCCAACATTTGGAGAACAAGCAATTCTGAACTGATCTCTGATAATAAAGAACTCACTTTGACAGGTATTGTAACATATGAGATCTAGTACTTAACCATGTTTCAGAAGGTTTGAAATATTATAGTGTGAAACTTAGATAAGGGTTGAGTTGAAGTTGAGCTTTTAAAGGGAGAAAAACACTTTCAGATTTTCCCTAAATATGTCCCGTTCCAGATGGTTTCAAGTTTCAATCAAAATCACTAGTAGCTATTGATAGTTTGGTAAGGCAAGCAACAAACCAGAGAATATAGAACCATTGCAAGCCAATACATGTCATAGAAACATGCAGCTATGCAACAACAAAAAGTTATACGTGAAAAAAATTGAAATTACGCAAGCTTTGAAACAAAGCACAAACTGGAAGAAGCAAACAATATGAAACTATCGCTGTGATAGCCACAAACCAACCAAAACTACCACAAATAGCAGCCAAATCATAATCGACCACACAAGGGAATTGGATATTCCGAAGAAGAGGCTAGCCAGCTCTAGTTTTCCATTAAGCTAACCTTCCCGTATTTCCCGTTCCAGGTGGTTTCAAGTTTCAATCAAAATCACTAGTAGCTATTGATAGTTTGACGAGGCAAGCAACAAACCAGAGAAGACAGAACCCTTGCTTCAGAATGCTTCATCTTCCTGTAGTCTGCTAGAATTTCTTCCCACCTGTCCCAGCGCTGAGTAATATTGCAATCAAGGCCATTCTTTTGGTACTGAGTTGCAATTGCTTTCCATTTCTCGATGGCTGATTTTGTCCTCTTTATAACACCATCAGTGGAGTTTCACATTTTTCTCAATTGTTTTGCACTGATTTAATAATGGTGTCAGAACTTGTCCATCAAACTCTCCCTTCAGGTGAAGAAACGAAATTCTGGGACTATGTATATATCTTGTGGTGTAAGTGCAGTTTGATCAGGGCTAAAAGGAAAACTACAGATTATATCTGCGACAACTGTTATTGGCTTGTTAGGTTGATGTTCAAATTTCAATTAACTTTGTAAATCACACCATTCACATCTTCACTTTCCATTAGTGTAAGATAGACCCTGGAAAAGGATCACACAACATTTTGTCACCCAAAGGAAAAATGACATTATTAGTGTGTCAGAGAGCCACATCCAAAAGGAGTCTTGCTAATGCAGTACAAATAGGCTCGATGCAATGTCTAATTGAATCCTGCAAGCATAAGTTGAACCGCCATAACCCACTAAATTTTGCTGCAAAGAATTTGCAAAGGGCAACAGAAAACCACATACATAGGCTCGATGCAATGTCTAATTGAATCCTGCAAGCATAAGTTGAACCGCCATAACCCACTAAATTTTGCTGCAAAGAATTTGCAAAGGGCAACAGAAAACCACATACATGAGAGAAACAAAAATCAGTATCGATAAGAAGAAGCTATAAATGTACAATGAATGAGGAAGAGAGGAAACACATGTTCTTAACTATCTTATGGTAATAAAGAAAGTGTATCTGCTGAGCTCTATAATATTATAATGTATGGAATTATTGCAAACGAACTTTGAAAGCAATGGAATAAGAAAGTGCTAAACATTTTAAAAAAACCAAGAAGTCAAAATAACGAAGTTTGTTGAACACAAAGCATGTACAACATATACTTCAGAAGTCACCTTGGTATCAAGAATTTTGGATATAGATTATGAAGACAAGACAAGAGAAGCACATATGTTGCGATCATATTAAACAACATATACTCAACAAAGCATGTACAACATATACTTCAGAAGTCACCTTGGTATCAAGAATTTTGGATATAGATTATGAAGACAAGACAAGAGAAGCACATATGTTGCGATCATATTAAACAGAAAGCCTCAAAGAGTGATCAAACAAAAAATTGGTGAATGCAGACTACTTACCTAATTTTATCTTTGACAAAATAATTTCCCATACTTACACAAGAATACACGAGGAGAAAAACATCTCTGGGATAGATCATAGAACTAGTTAACCTAGCTAATATGGACTCAGTGTCAATAAAATAACCCTTAAAAACAGAAGAAAGAATCAGTATTTCCAGCAATTTAAGTTGGCCAAGTTTGACAGGTTTCATGTGCAGCATTAACTTGATAAAAAAAAAGCCTACATACTTGGAAAGGACATATTAGTACCAGTAGGATCCTCTAACGCATTCCAAAATAGTCACCAAAAAATTGCAATAAAATATTAATGAAAATAAACCCTCAAAAAAGGCAAATATAGTCCGTAACCAATTTCTGCACAGATGAACCATATTTTAGATAACATTTAAAAACCAGTAAATTAATATTTCAATTCCATATTAATCCAAATAAACTCATGCTGCCAATGGGCCTTGGTTCACTGGTGTGGTTGATGGAGTAGTAAGCCATCCACTAGGATTCCTTCTCAGGGTGATCATACCCACATGGTTGGCATGTTAAAAGAGATTATTCTTAATGCAGATCCCTAGGTAATTTGGAAAAATAAAGCATCTAGGCCAAAGAAAGTCAGTGTTATGCAGTGCAGTCTCTCAGATCATGTTTCTGGAAGCAGTTTAACAAAAACAAAAAAGCATATGATCACCATTACCAAATATTTGTACAGTAATGAATCCAACTTTAGATAGAGATTCAACAATTTTTGCTTTCTCATGGAATAATGCCTACTGGCTGGTTCAGAAAATCTTCTTTGGCACCTAATAATAGTACATGCAGTGTTCCATGGAGATGCGCCCCCTAGGGCAGCAGGGCAACCCCCATGTTTCCAATGCTCTAGGGAAGGGGTAGATGCATGGGAAACATTCCCCCACATCCCCCTTTGGAGGAAACTTGGGGAAATGTTTCCCCAATGTGGGGGGATACATTTCCCCAAAAGGGGGGCGTCTAGGCACCCCCCATCCTCCCCAGATCTTTTGTCAATAACCCATGAAGATAGAAAACAAAACAAGGGTTAGAGATTTGAGAAGTCCAGGACCTAGTGATTAATGGTAATATTAAATTCTTATAGTAATAATTTTTAACATTACTATTCATTGTTTCAGGATGTTTGAGAGTGGTTACAACCTCATTAGACTTCATATCGAGAAAGTAGAATTTCATATCCCATTCAGAATTCAGCAGACTTGATGGTTTTCAAAATTCCAAGATTTGCAGGATTATAGGATTTCCACTGGATTGCATGATGAAGAATTTGCATGGGATAAATTGTTATTGTTGGGATTTTATCATTATTATTTTTATATTTTAAAAGTTTAGAGATAGGAACCCCTATGCTAGGGACCCCAACATCCCCCTTGTGTGTCTCCCCACTCCCGTGCTTCCCCAACCAAGAATCTTGCTGGAACATAGCTAAAATGTAAAAGCTCTTAAATAGCATATTTATCAGTTTTCATCCCCTGTAATTTAGCTTTGCAAAGTGCACATAAATTCCAATATTTCATAGTAGTTAGTACAACAACAGGTTCCTTTGATCATTTCTCTATTTTTCCAATTACACAAATTCATCTGTTAATCTATGAAATGTGAAATTACAAGTAACAATCGCTGCAATATGTCGAAGGACAAGTATGTACAACTTTACCAAACAACTATTTGAACTGTATCTTGCTACTAAAAATCATCACAACTATCTAACGGTACATTGACAGGTTAGAAGGCCTGACAAGCATTTGATTATAAGAACTATACAACCAAAAATTCATAACATTACTATGTAAAAGAATTTGTTACTTCAAATTAGGGTTAAACATGCCATGCGAATTATCTGAAATGAGGTTAGCATGTTGGAAAAAAATAAACAGTTTCCTTTTTGAAGTAGAAGCAGACATGAAACGATTGCAGAAACAATGTAAAATCTTGGAATTTAACTTGCCAACCTTGCATTACTCAGAAAGAGAGTCATTTCTACACTGTAATTGCCAAGAAGCCTTTAAAGAATGGATTAAACACTAAAGGTGGATAATAGTGACCCAACAATAGATAAATATTTAAGCTAAAAACAAGATTGTGACACGGGACTGATAGTATTAAATAGTTTGCTGTAAATAATGGCCCCTACTGTTAGAAAATCAGAAAGGCAAAAATATTTTCTCTTGTTGATAATTACTTGTGATATCTTTGAGTTCTTATTATCTTTCTTATGTTATTCTTTTGTCTTAGTTTCATCAAGCAATTACCAAAAGAAAAACACAAAGATCAAGTACACCAGATGTAGGCACTCTGCCAAGGCTAAAACCCCTCTATAGGGGAAAAACTAGTCAAAAAACTCTTCCTTCAGTAGATTCAAAATGAGATAGACCAAGACCTTAGACCTTCCTCCTCCACCAAGTCAGCCTTCCAATAAGATACAACAACCTTCAATAGTCTCTTTTTGTCCAACAGCTACAACCCAACATCAACCCAGAAATTCCAGCCCCAGCTTCAGCAGAATTTCGGCCTAGCTTCAGATTTACTGCCTCCCAGCTTCTGCAAAATTTTGGCTCCCTGCAACACTCCAGAACTTCGCACATGTGGGATAGGAGAGAGAAATTTCGGTTTCTTTTGCAAGATAATGACCTCCTTCTTGTCCCTTGAATTTTGGACATTTTTCTTGCCCAGAAGTTGCAGAATGAACTTGGTGAGTCAGTGCTCCAAATGAGGTAGAGGAGTTGTCTTTATATAGGAGTTTTTGCCCCATAGTGAGGTTGACTTGTTCAATTTGAGGCCGACTTGGTGGAGGAGGCCTAATTGACCCATTTTATATTAAAATAAATTTCTTCTTTGACAAATGAAACCCAAGAAGGTTCTTTTACATTATGGCATGGATAAGGACACTTGACATAAAAACTAGAAGCCTGCAAATGGAGCCTTTGACCTATAAACAATTGACCCAAACATGAAACCCACGCTTTAATAAGTCAATTTCTTTAATAATAAAATCTATTTTTCTTTCTTTTGACAAATATATTACATCGTGACTTAAATACAATTATGAAGATCGACACTAGTTACATTGTTCAACACTCCCTTTTAACTAGGAAGATATTCATAATTAGATATATATAGAGAGAGAGAGGTGCATGGAATCAAAATAAACTACGAAAAGTTTTAACACACTCAGTGTTGCAGACTAGAAACCTGAACAGGGTATTCTATCTAGGTGGGAATACAGGGACTCAAACTTTAGCCAAATTTAGGTACCATCTGGCTTTTAAGCTCTACCACCAACCTAGGGATCTAGGTGCATATCCAAGGTCAAAGCTCGATGACCAACACACCCTCCCTCTTCAGGATTTAGACATCAAACACATCGGTTGGCCAGATGTCTTCCCAAGCATCTTTCCATTAAATGATTCATCTCTTTCTTAAACTAAACTAGATATATCCACTTGTCCAAGCATGCTTCCAAAATGTTCAACCTTCTTACGGAGAGATTTACCTGTACAAACACAACCCCAATCAATATAAACTTTCAATA
>APFE030474489.1:50272-90467 GCA_000404065.3 Pinus taeda
TTCAGTGAGCTTTATCTTTTATCTTTCATATGTTTTACTTCCATAGTCTTAATGCTTATTACTCAGAATTCATGGAGGAACATGCTCTGACTTCCTTTAAGTGTTGAACTATGGTGAATTGAGTTCTTGGGTCCTATCTTTGGATGGTTTTTTTTCAATGCTTTAGTACTTATTACTCAGAATTCATGGTTACTCATGCTCTGACTTCCTTTAGGTATTAAACTCTGATCAATCCCTTTAAATTCTTTCCTTTGAATACCTTGATGTATCATTACTCAGAATTCATGCCCACATGCTCTGACTCCTATGAACTTCAAGTTATTGAGACTTTCCTTAATGTGTCACTCTTTCATTGAAGTATATACAAGCCTCAGTTTTATAAGAAGAGTTATTTGTTATCCTTATCTTTCTCACTGACTCCATAGCCCAATGGTAGCAAGCTTTCATCTTTTCAACCTACAAACACACAAAACCAAGATAGAGTTAGCCATCTTTCTTGCCTTAAATGCATATCAAAAATCTATGAGAGAGCCCTCTCTGACTAAGGAGGCTAAACCTTAGTCTAAAGCCTGGTTTGAAACAGTTGCATGAGATCTTACTAAGTAGCAGCCCTTAGTGCATGATTTTGTGACAACAGAACCTTTCACGACTTCATTCTTTCTTATGGCATCAAGGTCATCATGATCATCATCATTCATATAACTTCCTTCATCATGTTGATTATTGTCATACAAACATCTTCATCATCTTGAACATTATGTACCTGCAAAACCTTAATAGCAAGTACAACAAAGTACAGATATAGGAAAGCATGAAGTTAACTAAATCATATTACTATAATGGAAGCATTCAAACATTCAAACTTTTGACACCAAATACCTAAGCCTAGTTAGGTTCATAATCGATAAGAGACACATATTTTACATACTAAACTTCAATTTCTAGCTAGGGTGTTGTCCCAAACCCCTAGATTTTATCATCGAGACACAAAATCTTAGATATCAACAATTCAATCAAATTACAATCCAATTGTAGTACTATAGATCTAAGAATTTAATATTACTTTCAAAATTGTATGACAAACTCTACTAGGGTTTGTTGCAAACCCTAAATTTTATTATCAAAGCAAATTCATGAAAACAATATCATTATCTCCTAGAATATCAATCTCTACGAAGGTTTTGTTACAAACCCTATATTTTACAAATCAATAACTAAGCATACTTATATCTAGGATTTCATAACTATGCACTAACAATATCTACTAGGTAAACCTAGGACACAAACATTAATACATCAAGGTTAGATATACAACAATTTTCACTGAGCTAGGGTTTTGATCAAACATACGAACATGCACCTAGGGCTTTATTCATAGGATCTTACTATAATTATTATAAAAGTTTTGTTCAAAAACCCTAATTTACCAAACCCTAAAGATCTAGGGTTCCAATATATAATTTAGAAACTAACAGCAAACCCTAAAGGAAAAGGGTTTTTACCATAACAATACCAAAAACCTAATCATTAAAAAGAATAGGATTTCTATACTTGATTTACAACCCTAAGTAGACTAGGGTTTTATAATCAACATCGACATACCCTTAACAACAAGAGGCTAGGGTTTTATAGTGAACCCTTAGAGGTTAGGGCTTCACAAGAATGATCAAAATGATAGTATAACGGGGGTAGATTCAATCTAATGATTAGTCACCCTAAGAAGAATCCTTAAGATTCTAAACCTTAGACATGATGATGTTGATAATATAAAGCAAATTTCAGGAGAGAATGAACATACCTTTTCTATGAAGAGAACCTTGTAATAAAACTTGCAGTTTAAGACATACCTTGAATTGTTTTTTTTAACAAACCTTATAGGACTTCAGTTCATGAAGGGCTTCCTTTGCAATAGAACTTCTTCATGCTTCAAATCTATCCTTTGAAGTCTCCTCCATAACTTTTGTGCAATCTGCACACTTTCATACCCAAGGAAATATATATAAAGAAAGAGGTTATTAGCATACAATACAAACAAATCTTAATGTGAGGAGGAAACCAAACATGAAAAGATGAAACAACGAACAAAATACTTATCTTTTGGTAAAATGGTGGAGGCTCCCTCTTAATCCAATATTTTGAGGGACACCTACAACTTATCAAAATAATTCAAACATGTTCTAACAAGACATGCTAGACCTGCAGACTCTAGAAGTTAAAACATAAAGGAAAACAATTCAAAACTTAAAATAGAAGACTATGAAAGATATGTGAAAGAGAGGATTAGTAGTATAAGTCCTTTCTTGAGAAATATATGGCATCAAGATTAGGTGATTTCTCTATTAATGATAATTGCCTGTGAATGTTTTTTACTTCAATAGATTAGGATCTTCTCTTTAGTTAGATTATTATAGATTTCTTCTTCATCAAACAGCTACCAAAGCATAAACAATAAAGAGATAAGAGACACAAAATGTAGGCTACCAGACAAGGCCAAAACCTCTCCCACTTAAGAGGAAAACCCAAACGAATTCTTCTTCTTCAATTGACGAATACCAAGACCAAGACCCTTGACCTATTTGACCTCTCTAAGACCAAGTCACAAAACTTACTTTTCTTCCTTGATCAAAGATAGTCAAACTCCTTTTTTATTCTTCCTTCTCGGCTACCTTGTAGTGTTTCAGCTCCTAAGACAAATCGACAACTTTCGGCCCTAATTTAGAAGCCCTAATTGCAGCACTTGCTACCACTTCGCTTGAATTGGGAGACTTCCTTCTACACTTCAGCTCGATGATTGCAACGTCTTCTCTTTGAGTCAGCTTCTAGAATGAATTTACTAACCTTGGCCCTTCCTACAGCAAATGATGCCTCTCTTCTTCGCGCGTGTGACAAGAAATAGTCCTAAAACAGACCAAAAGTAACACCAAAGACTTCGCTCTTCCTTCACTTTTCTTCTCTTGGATATAGGGTTGTTATTGACCCCTAAATCGAACTTATTCACACCTTTCTCACTCAGATTGCCTTGATCGAAAATCTTGCTTCTGAAATGAGGTCGAGCTGCCTATTTATAGTGGTTTTTCAATGTAAATAAGTCGACTTGACAGTCTGACATGTCATTTGGAGTATTTTTATTATTTCATTTTGTAGCTGACTTGAAGGAGATGTTTTTGCTTGGTCTTAGAGGGCCTTCATATCCTTTTAATGACTCATACAAAAACGTAACATGCCCAAGAAGGGTCCTTCATACATGACATTGTCTCAATTTGACTTTATGACCAAATCTAAGGGCTCACAATGGGAGCCATAGCTAAAATAAAATCCCTTGCTCATGAAACCCATGAGACAAGCATTACAAACATAGTTGTATTTTCTTCTTTACATTAATTACATAAAATCACAATTGCACATGTCATTATGAAGACTGCACCTAGTTACACTTTTCAACACTCCCTCTTAACTAGGGAGGTATTCAAAATCGATACAAGGTACTTGGACATTCTCAATCTGAAGAATTCTCATAAGAAGAGTCTGATTGGTAACCCATTTTTTTAGCATCATATCAACCAACATTGTCACATAGTAAGGCCTTGACTAACAACATTATCTCTCCACAAGATCTGAGCTAAATGTTGGCGATACCAATAATGTATAAACACCCTCATCATTGTCTCTCTTGGAACATACCCCACCCGGGTTTTCAGGGTGTGTTCCACCACGACTATTATTATCTTGGCTTCCGAGTCCTCAAATAATATCGGTCCTCTATGACTACTCTTATCTTGGATGCCCTAACTCATCCTCAAAGAGCATCAGATGCCAAATGTTTACCCAATCCTCCATTATGTTTTCCCAAGTGAAGACAAGAATGATGTGTCCATCTCTCCCTCTTAATTAGGGAGGGCATACCTATTCCAATGAATGAATGCACCTAAACTCCCTATTGGCTTAGGAATTTTGCTTCCAAGTTTCTACAAAGTAAGAAACATTTTTCCAGGCTCACTCTTAATTAGGAACCTACAACAGCTCCTTAGGTGGAGATGATGGGGCAACTAGCTTCTTGAAGAACTCCTCCTCACGATGTCATGAAATTCTCTTCTTTATGCAGGAGTCTTCATGTTTTGGGACTTCTTTGTAGGGCACAGACCATCCATCACTTTCATCCATGAGTCAGTCATGTCATTATTCCTTTCATCGGAAAGTGATCCATCAGCTCCTATATGGCTTCCTTCATGCCATGATGCCTTCTTCATGTCATATTTCCTTAAGGATATTTCATCCTACTACATGGACATCAAGGGTGGAAGATATCCATGTATCTTCCCTTGGCAACCCTACATAAGCCCATCTAGATATCATTCAAAAATAAAGGAATGAACATTAAATCAAAATTACCTTTGTGATAATATTTCATCATGACATCTTCTAGTTTGCATCAGCATCTTGCATACACATTGACACATCTCCCAAAGATATATATTGTCAAGGGTCTCTTTCTTTTTCAAAGTTCAATAGAGTCCTCATATCTATCATGGAGATATCCTAGTCAAATATCTTAGTCCTTGGATGTTGATTGCCTTCTTCATGGTTTCACATTCCATGATCTCTTTCCTTCTTTCTTCACACATTTTCTTCCCTAGAACTTTTAATCAGAGTTCCTCCAATCTCGATCAACCACCTCATATTTCATATGAGGAAATATTGTGTTGATTTCATCTAGACAATGTGTGACTCATGCTTTCCTACATCCTTTCAAACGAGGAGACCCTTTCTTTTGATCATGCTCTCGAGATAGAGCATTTGTCCATGTTAACTTGCAACCATATGACATGACTCTACAATATCGGATGTAAGCATACATACCTCATTTTCCTTTATGTCATCCAAACTTCCTTCAACAACTTCCTTGATTGAAAGAACTTCAATCCCTAGATTTGCTTCACCTCTTTTGTCATCATACCATCCTCCCATGAATTCCACATGTTTGGAATTCTTGATGAAACCCTTGCTTCCTTTTGATTGGTGAACCTTCTGATGAAGATTCCAATAGAGGATCTTGAGTATCCTCATCTAGCAGATGTTTCCTTTTGACAGATTTATGATGAGCCTTGTACTATATGACCTTTTCTTTCTTTTCCATAAGTACCACCTGTGTTACTAATGAGGTTTCCAAGAGCTATATCCTTCCATGGGTGACTGCCATGGACTTCAATTTCAACCATCTTTCATGCTTCTCTATGATGATGTCACGAGCTCTTGCTTTCAATGCTTCTATGATGCCATGATGCATCCCATCATTTTTCTTAGTGAACCATGATAGCCATATCTTACAACAGAAGACTTAAGAACGGGAACTTGAAAAGAACTTAGGTGAGGAAGACTATCTTAGTGATAGTATAGATCTCTTACTTCCTCTTTCTTGGACTTCTTTTCAACTTCCTCTACTTCTTCAGTGATATGGGCTTCCTCTTTTTCCTCTTTTATTATTGTCCTTATTGAACTTAGGACAATCTCTTTTGTAATGCCCATATTCTTGATATCCATAGCATTGAATCTTAGCCACCTTCTCTTTTTCTGATAACCAATTTTTTTATACTTTTCTCTTCTCTTTGTAATAGCAGCATATGCTTGATTTTTCTCATTGGTTCCCACATCAGTTTTAGCACTCAGCCTGGTTTCTTCAATCTTGCATAGTGACCATAGATCTTGGAATGGAGTAGCTTCTTTCTTCCCATAAATGCTTGAAGTAAAGTTACCCCACTCCTCTGGTAGTGCATTTAGTACTACAATGGTCATCTCCTTGTCAGACATTACTTCTCCCAGATCTTGAAGTTGATCCCTTATCTCAGATATCCTCATAGAGTATAGGTTATTCCTTCTTCTTTCGTTATCTTTAGCATGTATAGTTCTTGCCTTAGAGAGATAACTTCTCCTGCAGTTCTTACAGAAAACAACTCTATCAATTTGTCATATATTGCTTTTGAAGTGTGGAGTTTAGATAGATATGGAATGAGGGGATCCTTGATGGATTCTATGAGAATCCTTTGAGCCGTCACTTTGCCTTTCATAAACTTTGCAATTTCCCGAGCATCTTCTTTCACTGGTTTGGTGATAGATCCTTTGACATGATCCATCACCTCATTTTAAATGAGATTTAGATATGTCCTCTTCTTCCATGCAAGATATTTTGAAGCCCCAACCAATTTGTTGCTCTCCTTGCAAAAAGACATTTTGATAGATTCAAACATAAATATACTTACTTGTGAAGATGCTTCTTCAACTCACTGCCTCCTCAAATTTGATGATAATATAGATGATAAAGAACTCCTTGATGAGGATAGGTCTCTTCAAGAGTGATCCTTGAATTCAGAAAGAAGGAGATCACTTTAGATCCTTTGATGGAGATGCACTTGTTGATGATGATCAATGATGACTTTTTAATGCTTCCTGGATGACCTTCTATAATGGTAAGGTCCTTGCTTCAACGAGAGGAAAATGCCTTAGAACTTTTGAATATGATGGCATCCTTGATCTTGCTTTTCTAGAAAGAATTGACGTATAAGTCCTTCAACTTGAGTAGGATCTTTGTGGTCTCTTGAGATGTCTTAAGGCTTCTTGCCGGTGTAGACTTTCTTCTTTGATCTAGTGTTTTCACACTTCTTAGTAGATCTTGACTCCAAGATGATCTTCTAGATTTGCTTTGATGCCTTTCTTGAGATTTGATCCTTGAGTGTCCCTTGATAAGATGCCCTTCCATGACTTTGCCAACTTAGCTATGATACCATGTTGAGAAATATAGGACATCAAGGTTAGGTGATTTCTCTATTAATGATAACTGCTTGTGAATGTTTTTTACTTCAATATATTAGGATCTTCTCTTTGGTTAGATTATTAGAGTGTTCTTCTTCATCAAACAGTTACCAAATCATCAACAATAAAGAGATAAGAGACATAGAATGTAGGCTAGCATCCGGGCCAAAACCTCTCCCACTTGAGAGGAAAACCCAAACGCATTCTTCTTCTTCAATTGATGAATACCAAGACTAAGACCCTTAACCTATTTAACCTCTCCAAGACCAAGTCAAAAAGCTTTGTCTTCTTCCTTGAGTCAACGATAATCAAACTCCTTGTCTATTCCTCCTTCTTGGCTACCTTGTAGTGTTTCGGCTCCTAGGACAGACCTGCAACTTTTGGCCCCAATTCAAAAGCCCTAGTTACAGCACCTTGTTACCACTTCGCTTGAATGGGGAGACTTAATTCTACACTTCGGCTTGATGATTGCAATGTCTTCTCCTTGACTCGGCTTCTAGAATGAACTTACCAACCTCGACTCTTCCTTGCAACAAACAGTGATACTCTCGGTCCTTCCTGCAGCAAATGATGCCTCTCTTCTTCACATGAGTGACAAGAAATAGTCCTAAAACAGATCCAAAGAAACACCAAAGGGTTCGCTCTTCCTTTAGTTTTCTTCACTTGGATATAGGGTTTCCATTGACCCTTAGATCAAACTTCTTCACACCTTTCTCACTTAGATTGCCTTGATCAAAAACCTTCCTTCTGAAATGAGGTCTGGTTGCCTATTTATAGTGGTTTGCAAATGTAAATAAGTTGACTTGACAATTTCCTGGGCCGACATGTCATTTGGAGTATTTTTATTGTTTCATTTTGTAGCTGACTTGAAGGAGATGTTTTTTCTTGGTCTAGGGGGGCCTTCTTATCCTTTTAATGACTCATACAAAAATGTAACATTCCCAAGAAGGGTCCTTCATACATGACATTGACTCAATTTGAATTTATGACCAAACCTAAGGGCTCACAATAGGAGCCATAGCTAAAATAAAATTCCTTGCTCATGAAACCCATGAGACAAGCATTACAAACATAATTTTATTTGTTTCTTTACATTAATTACATAAAATCACAATTACACGTCATTATGAAGACCGAACCCAGTAACACTTTTCAACATCCTTGACTTCTAATTCTTCAATCTTGTTCTTCTTAGGTGGAGCTTCATAAGTAACATTTGCCTGATCCCTGTCTCTCTTCTTATTCCTTGGATTTTCCGGACATTTCTTTTGTAGTAACCCATCTTGTGACAATTGTAACATTCAATCTTGGATAGGTCAACTTTCTTATTTGATCCTTTGAACTTCTTGAAGGTTCCCTTTTTTTTGTGATGAGCAGAATAGGAATTAGAAGTATTTTCTTCTTCATCCTCCTCCTTGTTAATTACTAATGATATTCCAACTTCTTCTTGACTGCATGCATTCCACATTTGTTCAAATGTCAGAGTATCCTTCCAATTGTTAAGTCCTGATGCAAAAGCACTCCAAGATTTTGGTAGTCCTACAAGAGCAGTGATTACGAGCTCTTTTTTTTGGGCCAACTTCATCTATTGCTTAGAGTTCATCTCTGATTCTAGATATCCTTGTAAAGTAGGATGATACAGTATCATCTTTCGTCATCTTAATAGTCCTTAATTCATTCTTGAGGCTTGCTATTTGACCAATGTTCTTGATGGTGAATAATTTGGAGAGAGCCTCATACATTTCTTGAGCAAAATCTATGTTGGATATGTATGGAATTAGGTTGTCCTTAACTCCATCCACGATTAGGTTCATAGCCAGGATTTTGGTTTCTCTGAACTTTGATTTCTTTTCTTCATCTGTAGGCTTTTTGATTTTTCCTTGAACAATATCCAAAACTTTGTTCTTTTTGAGGATGAGATCTATCCTCTTTTTCCAGGCCCTGTAGTTGGAGGCTCCTTATAGTTTGTTTTCTCCCTTCATTGAGTTTGACATAGTTCCTATAGATAGTAGGCTTATCTCTTTTATATGATCCTTTTTCTTTAATGACATTCCTTTGATCTCCTTTTCCTTAATAGATCTTCAACCTGCCTTTTTCCTTCTTCACCTTCGCTCCAATACCATGTTAGAAATTCAGAAAGGTGGAAAGGTTTTCTCTTGTTGATAATTTCTTGTGATATCTTTGAGTTCTTATTATATTTCTTATGTTTTTCTTTTATCTTAGTTTCATCAAGTAATTACCAAAAGCAAAACACGAAGATCAAGTACACCAGATGTAGGCACTTTGCTAGGGCTAAATCCCCTCTATAGGTGAAAAACCCAATCAAAACTCTTCCTTCAGTAGATTCAAAATGAGATAAACCAAGACCTTAGACCAAAAACCTTCCTCCTCCACCAAGTCAACCTTCCAATAAGATACAACAACCTTTAATAGTCTCTTCTTGTCCAACAGCTACAACCCAACATCAAACCAGAATTTCGGCCCAACTTCAGATTTTCGTCCTCCCAACTTCTACAGAATTTCATCCCCCTACAACACTCCAGAACTTCGCATGTGTGGGATAGGAGAGAGAAATTTCGATTTCTTTGCATGATAATGACCTCCTTCTTGTCCATTGAATTCCGCACCTTTTTCTTGCCCAGAAGTTGCGAATTGGACTTGGTGAGTGAGTGCTCCAAATGAGGTCTAGTTGTTGTCTTTATATAGAAGTTTATGCCCCTTAGTTAGGTTAACTTGTCCAGTTTGAGGCCGACTTGTTGGAGGAGAACTAATTGACCTATTTTATAAATAAATTAAATTTCTTCTTTGACAAATGAAGCCCAAGAAAGGTCTTTTACATTATGACATGGGAAAGGACACTTGACATAAACCCTAGAAGCCTACAATGGAGGCTTTGACCCATAAACAATTGACCCAAGCATGAAACCCATGCTTTAATAAGTCAATTTCTTTAATAATAAAAATTATTTTTCTTTCTTTTGACAAATACATTACATCATGACTTAAATTACTGGTTAGGGTAGAACTTGTCTATTATTATTTGAAAACATAATTGCAAACTTGTCTAGGTTGTATATTTGGCACATGGTCGGTGGTTCTAGTCATCATATTGACAAGTCAACCTTGACATTGATTGTACTCTCTTTCTCTCTTTCTTTGCTGAACATTTGATACTGATAATAAGAATATTTGGTCAAAGGTTTTCCCCATCTTGGGGTTTTTCCCTAGCTTGTGCCAATTATTGTGTTCTCTGGTCTTGGCTTGTCTTCTTATTCAATCATATGTTCTTCCTTAAGTTGCTATCAATGTAATAATGATTCGGTGCTAATGAAAGTGAAATGGACTAACAAATGGGCTAATATAGAATTTGAAGTATCTATCTTAAGCAAGAACATGTCATCGTAAACTCAACGTGGTATCAGATCTCAGGTGAGGACAAGCCCAAACAACAGTAAAAGAGAAAGCATCACTAAGTGAAGTTTGTTGATCAACAACAGGAAAAAGGATGAATTCGTTGTTTTCAATCAGAAATCAAAGAAACCTTGTACCAGACCAAGTCTCCACAAGGTCTGATTTAGAGCTCCTTTCTCTTGAAGAATATGTATGGAAATAGCCACAGTCGAGGTTGCAGCTCTATGGTTTGTCAGAGTTTCAAAGAGGGCTGAAAATAAGGTCAGTTTCATAGTAGCATACCTAGAACCAAGTTCCTATTTCAAGTCAAGATCCAAGTGCATTATTTCAGAGCATTCTGATCAAAGTGAATGGTCCAAGATAGAGAATTCGATTATCTCTAAATATTTGCCGTCCTGGGATGCTAACACACAACAAGAAAAGTTTTCTTTTGTTTTTCTTCTAGACCAAGGAGCTGTATATTTTGCAGACCTGTATTTTGCTGAGGTGCGTTCCTTTCTCTTGTTGGTAAAGAACTGAAGTATTTTGAGGACATCCTCTTGTATATCCCAGACTGAAAAATATCAAGCAGTCCAATTTGGATATGGTCATCCTTGAGGTATAAGAAAGAAGTCTCATTGACAAGCCCCAATTAGGGCATCAATTGCAGAACACCGAAGTTTTTTTGCAGACCTAAAGACCTAAGACACAACACAAGTCTCTTGTTTATGGGAAACTATTCTGCAAGGTGAAGAAAAAAGTTTGTGTCTAATCTTTGTGGGTTTGGATCTGAGAATATTATACAGGTCTTGAAAGATCATTACAGGTCTCTTAAGCTAAGTCTCAGCTTCTGTAGGTTCAACACGAGACTATATATGACATCATTCTTGTGCAGTTGTGAAGGATCTATGACAATTCTTCTGTATTGTCTGGGTAGTAAAGAGTTTAGGGCACCGATTCGGAAAAGAGATTGAAGGTTCAGGCCACTGAAAGGCATTCTCCAAGCTCAGCCTTCATTGCAGAATTGTTTATTGAGAATCATCGTGGAAAGTGATTATCTGCCTATAGAAAAGTAAGAGACATGTTGAACTCATTCTCTTGAAACTTGAATAAACAATTCCTAAAGAAAGCTATAGTGCACTTTTGGTAGAGGGAAAAATTGAAGGCTCATCTCAATGACTGTATATGTATCCCTGATACGGCCTTTACAGTAAAGAGACTTAAAGGATAGTTGCAATATTATAGCTGAAAGGACTTCATCAATATTTCCAGTGTTACTACAAAAGGTCAAGCATCCTTTCATAGTAGTAAGGGAAGAGAAAATTCATCATTGCCCTACAACAATTGCTTAAGACTATCAATTTGACAGATCACCATTGTAATAGTAACCATTTGTATGATAGTAATCCTAAATTTTTCATGACAGTCCACCTATGGGTCTAACTGAAGAATACCTGTGGTAAGGAAGTTCTGAAGATCACACTGTTTCGCTAGCACAGAGATCTTCCAGAGTTTGCTGGCATGGTATTGAATGAGTGGTTTGTAGATCAAGGCCATCAACCTAAAGGGATCCATAAAAGCATCAACCAGTTTAATCCTTGTGATGTATTGTTGACAGCAAGATGCTTCAAGTACAAACAGGATCATTACACTTGAGGTGTAATTATCATTAACGCATACAGAACAGAGAATAGTAGGCAAGTTGTTTCAGATTCTTTTGATTAATATATAATTCTAGACCAGAGCCTTTAAGTTTAGAGATGCTAGAGGCTCCACTGGGAGTGTTCATGACAATAATCAATAAGACAATATCTTTGTGACTTTAATGTCTATAAGAACTTGATGAGTTAAGTAATCAACAAAATGTTTTTAAACAGAGAAGTCTAGGAGTAATGGAGGAGCAATGACAATAATCATTTAAAGCAATGATGGTGGTATTTGATGTAGTGAATTGTAGCAATAATTGAAGGAGCAATGAATGTGTATGGAAGCAAACATTTACATCTTTATCTAGCAGCTGGAGGAATGGAAGTTTATGCAACACCTTTATACTGGTACCCTTAAGTATCCTTGGAAGTCTAGCAGCTAGGAGAAAAAGTGCATGGCACTTTTGTAGATATTCCTTATAACAACCCTTATCAGCATGAAAACATATCAAATCCTATGTCTTGAAAATCATGATAAGCATATGGAACTGTGAGGACCCTGATCTTGACATCCTGATTATGTTATTGAGCTCCTTGATGCATTAATCCAAGATCTTATGAAAGACAGACTTGTGAATATGGATGCCTGGATAACATGGACTGGGTAATTTAATTCACTGGTCATTGTCATCTAACAAAGGAGGATAATGTAGCTATTTCTTCATTTTGGTTGAAGAAGGACCATGATGATTCTACAAAGCTTTCTTTCTATTTTGAGGTAAGCTTCTTAGAAGTTTGTTGTTGCAGGTGCATTATGGGAAGTCTCTCTCATAAGAAGCTCATCAAGCAAGGCTTCAGAACACCTGGTAGTATATCCCGATGATTCTTCCTGCTCGATGTTTGTTGACAAAGACAAGCCATGGCAGTAAATTATGGTTGATGACTTTGTCACATGGACCTAAGGAAAAGGGTCAGGTTACAGATGGCTCGGTGATTATGCTTTGGCATTGTCACTTTCCCTATATTCAAATTTTAGAGGGAGTTATGGAAAAGCCATGCTGATTGTAAATATGCAACTATTGATGATGTTTGATTGATGACCCTCTCGGTTATCAATGTAAGAGGGAGTTGACCTTTAAATTTAAGATGAAAGACCTAGCCATGTTGCACTATTTCCTACACTTAAAGGTCTGATGAGTTGGAAACGCTGCAAGTTTTCTTATGTATATCTTGTGGGGTCCTTGGTATTCTTGATAAACACCATATTAGTCATATGCCTCGCTATGAAGTCTCTGAGTCGATCTATGGATAAAGCCTCATATATTGGATATTCTGATGCTGGCTCGGTTAACAGTGTGATGGATGGAAAAGCACATTCAGTGTTGTATCTCTTGATTTGGTTGATCTGGAAGCACTATTGAGATTGGATGTATATAGGAGAAAGTATGGCTTATTATGAAGCCAGTTGGTTGAGGAAGCTCTTCAATGAGCCATTTGAGCACGTACTAGTAACCACCATTGTATATTGAGATATTTTTGAGTCGGGTTCATTTTTCAGGGAATCCATGTTCCACGACAGCTCCAAGTATTGGGTACGCCTTATTTTGATATGGTACTTTGGAGAGCTACCAAGCTCCATCATTGTTGGTTGGATGAGCATATTAATGTCATCCTCTTCGTAAGGTCAAGATTATCTTTCTTCAGGGAGAGACTGGGAGCCATGGGTAGACCCTACTATGAGAGTCTCGGTTGAACATTGAGCTCTGGGAGCTTCTAGGGGCTTGGGGTGCTTATTCAGCTATGAGTGACTATAGTGTGAGTGGTTCATCTTCCCCTATTGGTGCGTTGTGTACAGGGTGAGTCGTTCACCTTCCCTTGTGATATCCCATGGTGGTTGACATATGTGTAGGGTGAGTGGTTCATCTCCCCTATTGTTGATGACATATGCATAGGATGAGTGGTTCACCTTCTCCTGCAGATACCCCAGTGAGAGATGCATATAAGCATCTGTTGACATGTCAGTAGGACATGGTTCATCCTTTCCCCACATGTAGGATGCGTGTTCCCTACAATTTGTGGTTAACATGTCGGTGGGATGTGGTTCATCCTTTCCCCACGTGTAGGATCCTTCCCACTATTGTTGTTTTTCATGCATGTAGGATGTGGTTTATCCTTTCCCTACGATGATTGTGATATGTGTTTGCAGGATGCGGTTTTTCCGTACGTGTGATTATGACATGTGTTTGTAGGATGTTGTTTCCCCTTTCCCTACAAGTGGTTGTGAGCAGGATGTGATATATTCTTTTCCTTGTTGATGTTCTTGCGTCATCCTACCCATGTAGTCCGGGACACATTGGAAGTACCTCTCATCTGGCCAATGAGTTGGGAAAAATGGTTTGGGACCATAGCACTACCGATGGACGCATGTATTGTCATACTCCTTATGTCTAGGACAAATTATTTTTCTTTAACTTGATCACTTGGGATCGAGTCTGATTCACCCTTTGGTTATATGGACTGACCTTTTTCAGTGGAGAGTGGCAAGGTCTTGTGATTCACTCTCAATCAGTTCTTCTTTATTTTTCATATCAGTGTTCAGCAGAGCATACCAGAGAAGAGATGTTGAGATGGTTCACGATGACACGATGGCATGATTGATGTTGGATGGATTGGTAAGCGGAATTATCCCTAGTTGAGAGGGAGTGTTAAAATTGAAAACTAGGGCCAAATTCCACTTTGGGTAGGTCTCTTTAAGAAGATAATTATGGCATTGAATTCCTCTTTCCGAGAGGACCAAAATCGACCTAAAGTTCATCAAATTTGGTTAAGGAAAAGTGTGTTTTCGAATTTATGTTTCTATCATATAAAATCATCAAGGTCGGCCTCACCTATATGTTGGCTCAATAAGCCCGAAAGTCACGTCTCTTCAATGTTGAAGGAAATGTAACTAGGATAGGTCTTCATAAATGTAATTTTGATATTTGTACTTATTCAAGAAAAGAGAAATTATTTTTGTATTATTTGCCAATGAATTTCTTGCTCATTGAAATAGGTCAAGCACATTTTGAAGTGCTTCTAGAGAGTCAAAGTCAAATGTAATTATGATAAGACCTTTTGAGGTTATGTTACATCATGTATGACATCATACAAGGTCAAGGGAACACCTCCAAGCATGGTCAAATCCTTTCCTAGCATCAACGTGGTCTCCAAGCAGCAAAACGATGGGTAAAAAATGAATTATAATGCAAACTGTAAGTCGGCCTTAAAAGATAGTCAAGTTGGCCTAAAGAGGAGGGACAAACCTCTATTTATAGAGGTTTTCCACTCCTCATTCAACGTGGAACATGGCTATAAAATCCACAAGAAAAGAGAGATAAGAAAGTCGAAATAGGAAGTCTACAAGAGCAGCAAGACAAGAAGACAAAACAACAAAGGTATAGGGTTGTCTTCTAAGGCATCAACAGCCACACATGCGAGGAAGAAAGGACCTATCTGCGGTCAAGTACAACATGGAATCATAATAGAAATATCTATGTTTTTTTGCTAATACACAAGGTCTATTAGGCCTTCCCATCCAGCGAAGAAAGGAGGATTGTTCTAGGGTTTATATCCACATGTGAGAAGACTTTAGAAGTAGACTGTTGCAGACTTGGCAGCAGACAAAGGAAACATATTGAGAGACCTCACTTGAATGTATAACAAGGTCTACAAGGTCTCCAAGGAAAACGAAGAAGGTCCTCCTTATAGCGAAGAAGAGAAGCCCTAATATTCTAGGGTTTCCTAACTTAGAACAGTAGAAAAGGACAAAGTACTAAGGAGCAGAAGTGTCGGAAGACAGAGGTCCATGTGCCGAAAGCTATAGTGAAGAAAGAGGATGGATCTAACTTGTGCTTGGAGGATTCTATAGTCAAGGGTCTAGGGTTTGCCAGTTGTTCAAATAAAAAGCTTCAATAAGAGAAATCTTACAAAGGGTTTCCCTCTCAAGAGTGGATAGGGTTTGTCCCTAGTAGAGAGCCAAACTTTGTGTTCTTGCTATTTTGTTTTGGTAGCAGTTTGATGAAGTACACACATATGCACTAATAAGAAGAACAAGAAGCATAAGCTAAACTAGAAAAAGTAAAAAGACTTTACAAATCGTTATCAAGTCACAAAGAATAATCACAACACTACTTTTCCCTATATTCTCTAACATTCAACCCCATTGAATTGTATATAAAGAGGTGTCTTTAAACCGTCTTTAAACCTCATTTGACACAACTCAAGGGCTCTAATATATCTCTGAGGTAGCTGCAGCATGAAGAAGCTAGGAGGACAAGTATTGGCTATGTTTTTGTGTGTTCTTGCTTCCATAGGTTCAATCTTGAAGCAACATGGTAGCCGTAGGTCGGGGCAGAGAATTTCTGTGAGCTTTCATCTCTATTGAAGGATGCATCTTCTTGTAATCATTTCAGGAGGGCCGCAGGATTTATGAGTCTTGGATAGAGGACTGGAAGGTTGTTCTAAGGAGCAAAACAAGGCGTAGTACAAGTAGACATGAAACCTTAATGGAGGTTGTTTGTAGCAAAAAACATTAGATCAAGTTTTCCTGAATGAAGGACCACAAAAAGCGTCTCAAGATTTGGGCCAATCTACAAGCCCTAACTACAAATCTTCGACCTCAGAACTCGTCAACCCTTTGACCAAGCTTCGTTTCTCAATTTGGGACTGTCTTGGCCTCTTTATAATCAGCAAAGGAAGCTGCTTGAAGTAAACCAGGGCCGAGCTCATTTTGGAACCTATTGAGTTGCAACTTTGAATACTATTGTCTACTGGTTAGGGTAGAACTTGTCTTCTATTATTTGAAGACATAATTGCAAACTTTTCTAGGTTGTATGTTTGGCACATGGTGAGTGGTTCTAGTCATCATGTTAGCAAGTCAACCTTGACATTGATTGTACTCTCTTTCTCTCTTTCTCTGTTGAACATTTGATATTGATAATAAGAATATTTGATCAAGGGTTTTCCCCATTTTGGGGTTTTTCCCTGGCTTGTGCCAATTATTGTGTTCTCTTGTCTTGGCTTGTCTTATGATTCGATCATATGTTCTTTCTTAAATTGATAACAATGTGATAATGATTCAGTGCTAATGAAAGTGAAATGGACTAACAAATGGGCTACTATGGAATTTGAAGTATTTATCTTAAGCAAGAACATGTTATCCTAAACTCAACAAATTTGGATTGCCTTAAGGTTCTGGGGATCATTTTCTTTGATCTAGAAACAAAGCTCTCCATCAATTGAATCAAGGTAATATATAAGTATGGTTGCCTCTAGACCTTTAATATTTGCATGGTGATTTCTGCACAATCCAGTTAAACCACTTTTTAAACTCGTTTATAGTTTCAGTTTGATTTCCTTTAGAACTACTAAGAGCAACCAATAAGTATCTATTATCTTTTCGTTCTCCCTATTTCTCAAGGAAAACATTTTGAAGGGGACATGCATTGAATTAATTATCAAGAAATCCTTTCCACCATTCCACAACACCATCCACAGGAGACAATGTGTAGCATAAAAACTATGTTGAAGCACGAAGGACTGATAACTCGAAGGCTTTAATATAAAAATACACACAGGTATTTGTAATAATTATTTATTAATATATATAAAATGTGTGCGATGATATAAGATGATATAAGATGATTTGAATGTACAATGAGGACCCTACTTTATACCTCAGTAGGCGACCTTTTTGTGAATGGGCATGTCCTTTTGGACATGCCTTTTCACTTAATTTAATGACTAATTAACCTAAATAATATTTAATTATTTAATATTATATTAATTTATTTAGCTAATTTTTATGAATATATCATAACATAGCCTCTCCCTTCCGAAGCTTTGTCCTCAAAGCTTTAATATTGGGGTTTCTTCACTTAGTCGCTGTCGATGTGTACAACTTGGTCATTGATTTTCATGTAGCTTATCAGTACTATTTCCTTGGATTTTTATTTTCCATAATATAATTTATAATTTTAAATAATATATTATTTTTTTCACTGATATATATATATATTTTTCGTAATAATAATTAATTAATAAATTATAATATCTATCTATATATAATTATATAATATAATATATATGAACGAAAAATGCCAATGCAATGGTTTGTTTGACACGATTGAAGTGTAATATTCCTAATTAGCCATGGCTAATTGGAATATTCGATTTTGCTCAATTTTGCCTTCTATAGTTTTTTATAAATAAAAAGGTGAGGAAAAGGGGGACATAACTCACTTTTAGAATAAAGTCACTTCCTAGTAGTACAACGTTGTGACTTAAAGGGGAGCCAAGGGGGCCAAAGAACTACAGATGGGGCCCACGCAGACACTTGGAGGGACTGCGTAGATGGAAAGAAACACGTGGCAAGAAAGGGACTGCGTTAGAGGAGGTGGGCCTTGGGATTGAGAGAGGCCAATGCTATAAAGGAGAGGGGAGCCTCCTCATTTTGTCATTTGATTATGTGCATTTGAGCTAGTCACTTCGACTTAGAGCACATTGGCTGTTTAGCTAGTCTATAACACTATTTAGTGCATTGAGTGTCTCCGTTCGGAGATCTCACCCTTAACCTCGGGGGACTTCGAGTGCCTACTCAGGCAAGGTAGTTTCAGGCAGTCCTTTGTAGTAGGATCGATCTTTGGCGTTGTGGAGGAGCTGTGCATTTGAGGACTGCGCTGGCTTGGGAGAGAGGGACGCAGTTCTTTTGGTGGGAGTTCCATATTGGGGGTTTGTGGAGGATTAGAGCTGGGAGATTGAGCAAGGGATCAACTCTTGCATATTGGAGGATTTTGGCAAAGTTTCAGGCTGAGTTTTGGTGGATTCTATTCAGTGGCAGTGCAGAGCCTTAAGGGACAGTGTAGATCCCCAAGGGGGTGATTTTCGGGGCCAACTATTTCAGAAAAACTTTCTGGGTTTTTCTGGGTTTCTTGAGTAGAGTCTGATTCCAGAGTTTCAGCATTTTCTGAAGAGGGGAACAGCCCCAAATCCTCATTTGATTTCCAATAGTAGCAGCAGCATGACAGTTCTCCAGCAGCTTGGATGCAGTTCAGAGAGAGGCCATTCCTTTGCTATTCTGAGTGTATTTCTTCACTTGCCTTGTGCAAGTTGAGGTGCCATATTTTTGATCAGCTCCTGTACTCATTCCATTACTTAGTATAATAAAATGGCTTAGCATTTCTCTCTGCATTTCTTGAGTATCTGCTTATATTTCATGTTCACATTATTATATGTTGTACTACTATTATTTTTATAACTTTGAGTTTCCCGGTCACTATATCATTTGGACGTGTTTGGTTGGAGTTTGCTTCGGTTTGAGGGGTATCCTGGAAACGAGATATTACAGTGGTATCAGAGCATAGATCTAGCTCAGCCTGTGGAGCTAGCAATCTATGACACCGGGGGAAAATCCCTACATCTGTTACAGAGGTAGGAGATACAGAGACACTGGGCATAGGTTGGATAACACCTACGGAGAAGGAGATTGTGTTTGGGTGGTGGACACAGAACAGGAGGAGCCTGTGGTGGATGCAGAGCAGGAGGAGCCGATGGCAGATGATGATAGGAAGAAATTTGCTGACATTCTCCTCAAATCAATGCAGGATCTATCGAGGCAGATCGAGGTGATGGGGCAGAGATTCATGGCAGTGGAGGCTAGACAGTGTGAGAGCCCACGAGTTTTCCAGGTTGGAGAGGGATTGGGTGCATCTCACCATTTGCCAGAGCAGGGTGCCACTTAGTGTGATACTACTCAGCAGGTGGCCTCACATGCCCCTATACGCTCTACCATGCCCACTTTCCTAGGAGCAGATACAGGGGTCAGAGCACAACAGGAGGCAAATCCCGGTCATATGGGTGATTATTTTGTGGAGCACCAGGCCTATGGGCAGGAGTTCAGGGATGCACTCTCATTCAGAGACTTTGTTAAGCTCCAGCAGGATAGTAGACCCACCGACCATCACAGAGGATACCGACATTATCATGATGGAGGCACCCACCACACAACTAGTATATTTCACTTGCCTACATTTGATGGCTCATCAAACAGTTTGACAAAGTCTTGGGTGGAGAAGCTGGACATCTATTTCCAACTTAACCAGATGTTAGAGATGGAGGCCATCAAGGTGACAACATTACATTTGGATGGTGAGGCCCAGGAATGGTGGTTCCATGGGTTGGTTACACTCAGACACTCCATAGTGATGACATATGCCGAGTTCACCAGGAGACTGATAGAGAGGTTCGATCAGAGGGATCCGAAACAAAATTTTGTTGAGTTGACGAGGCTTAAACAGACCGGAAACCCAGAGACCTACATTGCAGACTTCTTGAGGGTTTCAGTGATGGTGCCCAATCTATCCATGGGACGGAGGATCTACATGTATGTTGAGGGGTTAGCAGAGCCACTTCAGGGTCTAGTCAGGTCCATTAGACCAACCACACTCCAGGATGCTATTAGTAGGACCCTGGACTTACAGGATGCCTTACCTAGGACCCGGACACCTTACCGCCAGAGACAAGCTTTCCAGCCTAAGGGGAAGGACGTGAGGATTCCGCCTCCAAAGGGGAATCCAGGATGAGCATATATTGACGATGATGCCAGGAGGGAGTTGAAGAAGAAGCGGTTGTTCTTTACCTGTCAGGAGCCGTGGGCACCGGGACATAGATGTGCTGCTGGCATGGCACATTTTATTGAGGTCTTCTCCAAGAACAACGGGGAAGAGGATGAGGAGGATGATGTGGAGGGAGGAGGTAGTCATGCCGTGCAGGATTGCTTGCCACCTCCACCACCACTAGCAGGTGGTGTGGATTTTGCACCTACCGGAGGGGCCCTTGCAGCATTGCAAGGAGTCCCCAAGTATTTGACACTGCACGTATGGGGGACAATACGTTGTTAGTGGGTATCAGTTTTGGTTGACAGTGGGGCAACCCACAACTTCATTGATGCACAGATGGTTGAATGGAGGGGTATACAGATAGAGAGCTTCGATGGCTTTTTAGTTTTGGTCGCAGGAGATCAGACCATGGTGTGTGCTCGTTATATTCCATAGTTATCAGTGACGATGGGAACCTACACACTGACTGACCACTTTTTTGTGGTCGATATTCCAGACACCAACATGATATTGGGTGTTCAGTGGCTTATTACTCTAGGGAAGGTCACGATAGATTGGAAGACCCTAGAGATGGAGTGGGATGATGAGAAGATAGAGAAGCATGAGAAGATACGAGGACAACACACATATCCGCCTCAAACTGTTTCAGCTCATTGGATGGAGGCAATCTTCCGGAAGGGAGACGTAGAGTGGGCAGTGGAGTTGCGTGCATCAGAGGTAGGGACTATAGGGCAGACAGTGCACCCAGAGATACAGTCCATCCTTGATCAGTATGCCACAATATTTGGGGAGATTCCGCGAGGACATCCACCATACCCGAGGTTTGAGCACACCATTGAGCTTGAGCAGGGCATACAGGCAGTGATTACTACCCCCTATAGGCATCCCAAGGCCTATCGGGATGAGATTGAGTGGGCCATTTAGGAGTTGCTGGCTTTTGGGCACATTCGGCCGAGCACGAGTCCTTTTGCTTCTTCCGTGGTGTTGGTGAAGAAGAAGGACAGCACATTGAGAATGTGCATTGACTACAGGGCCTTGAACAAGAAGACACTGAAGAACAGGTACCCCATACCCAGGATCGATGAGTTGATGGATGAGTTGAGAGTAGCACGATTCTTCTCAAAGATTGATTTGAGATCTGGGTACCATCAGATTCGCGTAAGGGAGCAGGACATTCCCAAGACTGCCTTCAGGTGTCACTATGGGCACTTTGAGTTTTTGGTGATGCCCTTCGGGCTAACTAATGACCCAGCTACGTTCTAGTCTTGCATGAATCACATCTTCCATAGTCACTTGAGGAAGTTTGTGTTGGTATTCTTTGATGATATACTCATTTATAGTAGGACTTGGGAGGAGCATCTCCAGCACATCGAGACAGTGTTACGCATCTTGGAGGAGCAGCAGTTCTATGCCAAGCTCTCCAAGTGTGAGTTTGGATTGACGAAGATGTTGTACTTGGGACACATCATAGGGGTGGACAGAGTGAGAGTCCACGAGGAGAAGATTAGGGCCATCAGAGATTGGCCAGAGCCGAGGAACGTGATGGAACTTCAAGGATTCATTGGTATTTGTACTTACTACCGGAAGTTTGTGAAGGGTTTCTCACAACTTGCTGCACCCCTGATAGATTTGATGAGGAAGGGGGCATTCAGTTGGTCAGAGACAGCGCAACGAGCCTTTGACATGCTCAAGGATGTGATGAGTGGCTACCCAGTGCTTGTATTTCCAAATTTTTTGTAGCCATTTGTTTTGGAGTGTGATGCGTCGGGAGAGGGGATCGATGTAGTATTGATGTAGGGAGGTCACCCTATAACCTTTGAGAGCCGGAAGCTCCTTCCGCACAAGAGGTTGTATTCTATATACGACAAGGAGATGATGGCCATCATGCATGAATTGGCCAAGTTCCGACAGTATTTAGTGGGTAACAGGTTCAGGGTGAGGACTGATCATAACAACCTCAGGTTCTTTTTGGAGCAGAAGCAACTACAGGAGAGGCAGCAGAAGTGGATCAGTAAGATCCAAGCATATGACTTTGACATTGAGTATGTCAAGGGTAAGAACAACGTGGTAGCAGATGCCCTTTCACGTAGACCAGCCACGTTGTCTCTTATGAGCTTGGTCACGGACTAGAGGGCTCAACTCTTAGTAGAGTACTCCAAGGACAGATTTTCATGTGAGGTTCTGGATGGGCAGGTGGCGGATGACATGTATAGGGTGATCTATGAGATCATTTACTATAATGACCGGATCTTCTTAACTGAGGGATCTCAACTCAAGAAGAAGATACTCCAGGCATCACATGTTTCACCTTTGGCCAGTGATCAGGGGTTTACCAAAACCTACAGGGCCATTAGAGAGAGGTTCTCAGTTAAGGGCCTCAAGGAGGATGTACTCCAGCATATTCAGGAGTGCGAAGTTTGCCACAGGAACAAGGGGGAGATGAGCCATCCCGTAGGATTATTGCAGCCTCTTCCCATTCTGGAGGGGAAATTGGAGTGTATTTTGATGGACTTAATCACAGGGTTACCCGTGGTATAGGGCAAGGATTGCATCTTTGTCATCGTTGATCGATTGACGAAGTACTCACACTTTTTCTCCATATCCGCACACTACACAGCAGCACAGGTGGCCGAGCTGTTCTTCAGAGAGATCTTCAGGTTACATGGTCTTCCCAAGACCATCACCAGTGACAAGGACAACTGTTTCCTGGGCAGATTTTGGCGGGAGCTTTTCCGGTTAGTGGGGATGGAGTTGACACCGAGTACCAGTTATCACCCACAGACGGACGGGCAGACATAAATAGTTAACAAGTGGTTGGAGGGCTACTTGCGTAACTATGTCAGTGGGTAGGAGCGAGCATGGCTGAAGTGGCTACATCTGGGGGAGTACTACTATAACACTACACATAACATGTACATTGGTATGTCACCATTCTATGCTTTGTATGGATATCATCCCTTATCTTTTGCTGACATGATGTTTGGTGCTAGCAAGGCTCCGAGAGACAAGATTTGGATCCAAGAGAGTCAAGATATTCTCCAAGCTCTCAACGATAATATGGCTACAACACAGAACCATCAGAAGTTGTATGCTGACAGGGGTCGGGTGGAGAGACAGTTTGAGGTAGGGTACTTGGTCTACCTACGGTTACAGCCATACCGATAGTCATCACTGAAGTAGAAGGGGGCTGAAAAGCTCAAGCCTTGCTTTTATGGGCCATACAGGGTGATACGCAGGATTGGACAAGTTGCGTATGAGTTGGAGCTACCCCAAGGCAGCAAGATTCATAACATATTTCATGTATCATGCCTGAAGAAGGCATTGGGACATCATGTGACAACGACAGATGAGCTACCACCCATGGATGATGAGGGGCATTTCGTATTGCAGCCACAGGCTATTATTGATACCAGGGAGAGGCGGCGACGGAGCAGGATGGTCCGAGAATTCTTGGTGAGGTGGAAGAATTTACCAGATGAGGATGCCACTTGGGAGAGTGAGAAAAGTTTGCAGCATCCATCACTTCAGTTACTTGAGGACAAGCAACATTTTGCCGGGGGAGACTATAATATTCCTAATTAGCCATGACTAATTGGAATATTCAATTTTGCTCAATTTTGCCTTCTATAGATATTTATAAATAAAAAGGTGAGGAAAAGGGGGACATAAATCACCTTTAGAATAAAGTCACTTCCTAGTAGCACAACGTTGTGACTTAAAGGGGAGCCAAGGGCGCCAAAGGACCACGCAAAGATGGGGCCCACGCAAACACTTCGAGGGACTACGCAGATGGAAAGGAACACGTGGCAAGAAAGGGATTGTGTTGGAGGAGGTAGGCCTTGGGATTGAGAGAGGCCAATGCTATAAAGGAGAGGGGAGCCTCTTCATTTTGTCATTCGATTATGTGCATTTGAGCTAGTCACTTCGGCTTAGAGCACGCTGGTTGTTTGGCTAGTCTGCAGCACTGTTTAGTGCATTGAGTGTCTCCGTTCGGAGATCTCACCCTTAGCCCCAAGGGACTTTGAGTGCCTACTTGAGCAAGGTAGTTTCTGGTAGTCCTTTGCATTAGGATTGATCTTTGGCATTGTGGAGGAGCTGAGCATTTGAGGACTACGCAGTCTTGGGATAGAGGGACATAGTTCTTTTGGTGGGAGTTCCGGATTGGGGGTTTGTAGAGGATTAGAGCTGGGAGATTGGGCAAGGGATTAGCTCTTGCATATTGGAGGATTTTGGCAAATTTTTGGTCTGAGTTTTGTTGGATTCTATTCAATGGTAGCGCAGAGCCTTGAGGGATAACGTAGATCCCCAATGGGGTGATTTCCAGGGGTCAGCGATTTCAGAAAATATTTCTGGGTTTTTCTGGGTTTCTTGAGTAGAGTCTGATTCCAGAGTTTCAACATTTTCTGAGGAGGGAAACAAACCCAAATCCTCATTTAATTTCCAGTAGTAGCAGCAACACGATAGTTCTCCAGCAGCTTGGATGCAGTTCAGAGAGAGGCCATTCCTTTGCTATTCTGAGTGTATTTCTTCACTTGCCTTGTGCAAGTTGGGGTGCCATATTTCTAATCAGCTCCTGTACTCATTCCATTACTTAGTATAATAAAATGGCTTAGCATTTCTCTCTACATTTCTTGAGTATCTGCTTATATTTCATGTTCACATTATTATATGTTGTACTACTGTTATTTTTATCACTTTGAGTTTCCTGGTCACTATATCATTTGGACGTGTTTGGTTGGAGTTTGCTTGGGTTTGTGGGATATCCTGGAAATAGGATATTACATGAAGGGTTATGCCTCTTGGCAGTATAGCATATTTAAACGATTTTTTTGTCGACCGACAGATAGAATGCGAACTAGAACATTGAGGCAACATCGGGAAGGGTTTTTTAACGCCGGCAAGAAAATAGAAATGCAAAGCGAATAAGTCTCTGACGACGATACTATAAGTTTTACTGGTAAGATGGAAAGCATCCCAAAATATGTATTTGGATGGATTCCGGCATATTGGCATTGTGGGGGTGGCCCTGTGTAGACCAACTGCCCTTGAATCACTTCTCTTAAATCTTCATTGAATTCTGATTCGGAATCGTCTTTGGGATCCTCACTTCCTTTTACCATTAGGAACACAGGAGCTGGTACTTCGAAGGGCTGATGGCTATAATATGTTATGTCAATAATGTAGCGAATGAATATCTCGAAGCTTTTTACGCCCCGGGGGCCTCTGACAGTGAAAACGCTACCCCGATTTTTCAGCATAAGCAGTTGACATGAAGGGGGATGTCCGTTCGTCATCTCCATAAAAAGTTCCAACATCAGAGAATTTGAGAAGACGAGGGGGACGAGTGACTTCATCAACGTAGAAGTACTCATCCTCGTAGAGATGGAGCCCTAGTTGGAATTTGTCGGGCACCCTGTAACCGAGCAACGTGCTACGAAAAGTGCATACTACTGGTAACGATACCTCGGGCCTCATCGAATGCAAATCGTTGGTGATTATCAGGTCTTTGAGATCTCTGAATCCCATGGAGGAAACGAAATTCAGTAACTCATTGATATCAATTGGTTTTCGAATTACACATCTCTTGTTGTATACCTAGAAGAGTATTTCTCTCCCGATGGCCGGGTTGTTTCTATGCAGGGTTGAAGTTAGGTTGTTTAGTAGATTCTGCCCCATGTTTTCTATGTCCTCGTTAGAAATCTTCCTGTTTTCACAGTGGAAAAACAAGTAACATTGTCTTTGGAGCTACAATTTCATTTGTTCGACATGGAAATGGAAGACGACTTTAGTTCCCTTTTCTGACTGAAATCTCATTTTGCCATCGCAAGGTGTGTTACGTAGTAATTTGTCACCGTTGGTCACCGTCCTTGTTACCTCCGCTGTCACACACAGGAGGACACATTTACGGACCTGTGACCAGTGACACAACTTAAAAACACATGCATTGGAGTCTCCTAAGTATGAACTTCAATATCCCTGAAGACACCTTCTGAAGATTAACCCTAAAAAATGCCCTTTTCTCATTAGCGCGGGTCCACAGTGTCTAACCCGCGCCAATGGCTCAGTTCCTCCAAAGAGGGCGCGCCCATGGACGCGCTGTCACAGAACAAAGCCCGCACCACCCAAAATTGGTCATGATTTTTGGCCAACGCGCACTGAAGTGTTTTTTCCTCCATTACTCATGTAGTTCTCTGGGGAAAAATCCCATGGGAGTGATCGACTGTCGTCTTTTTCATCCATGACAACTCAGTCCAAAGGCTATTCTGAGACAATGCCAAATCTTCAGCAAGTGTCCGGATACAATGAATATGTCCTCTCCCTCCATCTATAAATAACTATCACCCTGCATTGAGTCAGCAAGTTTTGAGGTCGTCAAGTTTATGCAAGAGCTAAGTTGAGCTGAGATCATGCTAAATTGATAGTAAGAGCTTGAGAGAGAAGTTATGCTGCTGGAATTTCGAGAGAGGAAGTGACTTTGCAAGGCATGTGTAGCTACTGACCCAGTTGGAGGAGATTTCAGCGTCAAGCCTTAATTGGTTGTAATTCTTCTCTTATTTTATTGAATAATGAACGACTGTTATTATAGTTCCACTCATGTATTCTTCTGGTAATATTTTAGTTATATCCTGCTTGACTGATATATAATTGTATGATATTGGATTTTACGCTTGTTGTGGATTGTCTTTGTTTGTGCAGGTGTCCATGCGTGGAACGCGAGGATAGTGACCGGCCAAGCTAGAGGACAGGAGCGACGTTTCTTCCAGACAAATAGCGTGGATTCCAGGTAGACTTTCTGACCAACCTTTTGATTATGCAATTAGGAACTTGCATGCAGCGTGTATGATTGTTGCTAGACCCCTATCGGGCTAGTGGGATCGCCTCTGTCCGCAGAGGGGATTTACCTCACCAACAATTTGGCGACTCCGCTGGAGAGTTGGTTGTTGATTGTGTTTGTATTGTCTAACTTATAAAATTGTGGACGGAGTCTGAAGAGCGGCCAGGCAGCCTTCGAAACACTTCTGCTATGCAGAAGTGAAGTAGATCAACGCCACTTCAGTCGATCTCCGGGTCAATTTGCAAACTGGGCAATCTCAATCTTGCTTCGCATGTCGTTTTTCTCTCGTTTATTTGTATAAAAGTTTTCTTGGTTAGAGTTCTTGCTGCTTTTCGTACCTACTGGCTCTGTCTACATACCAGAAGCCAAGCCTGAGACCACTCTGTCTTTTTTTTGCCTGGCATTTTCCGCCAGCACGCTTTTGCTTTGCACAGTCGCGCTGGTCGGCGCGTGTTGCTCTCTGACAACTCTCGCCAATCTCTGTTTAGCGCAGGTTGCAGGCATACAATCGCGCCGCACTGCTTAAGTTTTTTAAATAAACTTGTTTGCCAGTCTCTTAAGGTTGGGTTTGTCTCTCTCTGTTTTTTATACTTTCTAGGAGTCTGTTGGATTGATATTTGGCTGGTGGTTTTTCATCCTGCAGTTGTTTGCCATTGTCCACCGATTTTACATCTTGACCTTTGTGGTTTTGTGTTATCGGGCCTTCTGTTGGATTGATGATTTACAGATCCGGTCTTTTTATTGATTGATTTCTATATTCTCCTGGTGGTTATATGAGTTTTACACTTCATACTGCAAATATCTCGCTTTTAGCTCGCTTGTTTTGCCTGATTTCGTTGTGACTTAGCTTACATAGTTACTTGAAAATCTTGGCTTTTCTTTGCTTTGTTGGGTTATTATTTTTGTTTCAGAACTGGCTATAGATTCTTTGGAAGCAATTATCTGATAGTGAATATCTCTTGAGACACTTTAAGTGCATTATCATATTATTTTTTAAAAAAGAAAAGAAAAAGATTTTTGCTTTTCATCAATTAGGAATGTTATGTTAGTTTTTTGTTTTTAAAAGAAGAAAAAGAGAAAAAGATTTTTCCTTTCTTGTTGATTAGCTGCATTAGAAATTTTGGACATCGTTTTGTTCGTATGAACCTCTTAACTCTTCTGTAGCTAGATTTCATCCAAACGAAACGAATACGATTCTTGCATGTAGTGGCATTTAGGACATTTCGAGAGATTACATTCGCTAAGGCCAAAAACTGAAACTTAATTGAAGATGAACAATAAAATTAATTCAATGAACCTAACAACGCATTGGAACTTAACACACACATTCTAGACGTCTAGGCTAGAGACGTGTTCCGGCGTCGTTAAGCCTAGTAGTTTATCATTGAGTGGTTGGGTGATTCCTCCACGGTGAAGCGATAGGTGCCAGTACGGACTGTGCTCCCACGTACCGTCGAGTATAAATTGGGAGACCCCCATAGGATTACAACCTTTGATCCATAGGAAGCGGAGTCTGCCGCCCCTCAAACCGTAATGCACTGAACACAGCATTCGGGAAGATTGACTGCAGTACGGGAAGTCCTTGGTGATCTTCTGATCGCTAAGGTGTATAAGCAGTTTTACGGATTGTTGGGCAAACCCTTTTACCTAGATTTCCAGAGTAGTCAGCTTTTGATCCTTTTCAGACTGTCTAACAGAAAAGGTATAAGTGAGAAGCTTGTCACTTCGTGCTCATTAAACAATCGAAGGAGACTAGAGTCAGCTTTTCGTCCTTTTCTCGACTCTTTAAAGATGAAAAGGTCAAGTCAAATGTCTTAATAATTTATCTGGCCACGATCACATTACCCAGTTAGATCTTGAGTGCGATAGTTTGAGTAGGATTTCGTCTAAATATGGCAAACTTTCCGGGATTCATCAACCTAAATCCCCCACCTGGTGGGGATGCTGGTCGTTTCCCTTCTCCTGGAAATGCTGGTGCCCTTTATATGGCAACACTAACCCTCCCAGGGTTAACTGTCGGGTTACCAGTTTGGCTATTTTCAAACTCGGTGGCGCCTGTTGTGTCGGCTGATACTACATCAGTCCCTCCGCCTTTTCAACACCCCGTTGAGCCAAAGGTGGAACCCACCCCTTCGACACCTACTTCAACGTCTCCTTCTTCGCCTGGTGAAAGTACCCAGGTAGCTAACAAGAAGAAGAAGAAGACAAAGAAGAAGAAGTCAAACAAGGAAACGGTTACAAACAAAAAAACGACCACAAGTACAACTGTTGTTCCACCACGGACAACGGAAGACGGACTCCTTCCCACTCCTCCGCCCAAGGTTAAGTTCCCTTGCAAACTTTGTGAAGGTCATCATTTCCTTCACCTTTGCCCACTCATGGACAAAGCCTCCTCTGTGTTGGAAAGTCTTGCAGTTCCCCCACCCCAACTCCCCGCTGGATATCAGCATCTTTCTGCGCCCACAGATTGTCCTCCCATCGACCAAAAGGATGGTTTACATACCCCTCTTGTTCAGACCCCTCTTGTTCAGTCTCCTCTTCCTGCACCGGGCTCCACCCAGCCTGTTCCCGATCAACCATTGGTCGGCGATCGTGTCAGTTCGAGTTCGAGTTTACCACCAGTTGACCAACCTGTTCTAGACGAGAGTCATAAACAGGTTCTTCATGTTTCGTCAGATTCTCCTGAGTCTGACGACGATCCTCTTATCTTTATTGAATCAGAGGGTCCTCCTCCGGCTCCGTTCGAGCATAGGGGCGGTTATCTGATCCCCCCACCAAGCAATTCAGCTATCTCCTTTGATTGGAGTCACCTGACCTCTTATCGCCTTCCATCCCATGTACCTTTCCAGATTATAGTACATGCCTATGACACGGCCTTACCTGGCACCGTTATGGATGAAGGCGCGTCAGCTAGTCTCATGCCATATACTACTTGGCAAGCTCTCGGTTCCCCGCCGCTTAAGCCGATCATGCATACTCTACTGGCTTTTGACGGACGATCATGTCAATCTTTAGGAGTCCTCCCACAGCTACCTATTACTCTGGGTGGAAAAACCGTCTATATAGACGTAATGGTTATCCAAAATGCTCTTGGTAACAATTTTCTCCTTGGTCGTGACTATATTTATGCCATGGGGGCTATTGTTTCTTTGCTTTTCCGGGTGATCTGCTTTCCACACAATGGAAGGATTGTCACTATTGACCAATTATCGTTCTTTAGCCCCCCTCTGCCATTGTCACCTCCTCCTAGTTCTCACCCACCCGTTGTCTCTGCTTCCCCGCAGGTCAACTATGTGAGTACCTTTCCTACGCCTCTATCCAACACTACCGACATCGTCAATAGTGCGTTGGGGGCATTGGATCCCAATTTCCATGGCTTTGGTCTCCCATCGGGACCGCCGCTCCTGGAAGCCCCGACTTCCTCTTCATTATGATGAAGACCGGGTGGAGCATAGTTTTTCCCTCTGTCAAGCTCCCTAAAAAATGAAACAAGGTATCTCGAGGATGGTTTTGATCTTGTGGCAACCTCGTTAAAAAATGAAACATGATTGGTCGGAGCATAGTTCATCATCCTATGTCAAGCTCCTCAAAAAATGAACGGTCCAGTCAAAGAAGAAGCAAAGCCTGTTTGTGCATCAGACTTTGCTTTCCATCGTTGACCGAGGAGAGGTCGTTGGATACATGGCCGAACGGAGTTGTCGAGCATAGTTCCTGATCTTGTGTCAAGCTCGTTAAACTATGAAACAAGTGTCGAGCATAGTTCTCGATCTTGTGTCAAGCTCGTTAAACCATGAAACAAGTGTCGAGGATAATTTTCTTAATGTCTCAACCTTGTTAAAATAATGAAACTGTTTATTTCGAGGATAGTTCATATTCATTATGTCAACCTCATTAAAACAATGAACCGTGTGTTCGTGTTTTTCGGACACATAACCATTTCGTCAACCTTCAATCCATTTTCAATGGACTGAAGCTTGGGGGGCAGTATACCTCGGATTGATACATCACATTGATACACGATGTTTGGAGGCATGTCCGTTTCATCAAGCATATTTTGCATGTATACTACGTGCTTTTAAGCTTGTATAAAAAATAAAATTTTGTATAAAGAATAAAATATGTGCGTATAAATACATTCCAATGGGTCGTTTGTTATGCACTAGATACATTAGATTACATATGTATCCAAAAGTCACATAGCATATAAAACACATAGTCACATGTACAAGATCCACCCAGGAATAAACATAAGCATGTCAATATACAAAAAACACATGGGTCACATGTTATGCAACAGATACATTTGCATAACATAATTAAAACATCATCACATGTACAAGATCCATCCATAAAAAACCATAATTATATATGTGAGTTCTAACGAGCGTCTTTTTAACTTTTTCAAGCTCGGAAAAACACAAGAAAATGTTACTTATGGTCCGCTTTCAGCTCTTTTCCTGACCTTTTAAAGTGGAAAAGATCGCCGAGTTGTCCCTCTTGGCTCGTTAAATGGTTACTAAGGGGCAGTCGTTTTAAGTTCTTTTATCGACTGTTAAAACATAAAAAGATTACCGGGTTTTTGTCGTTTCAAACTCGTTAATGGTTGCGAAACGATGTGATTTTGATCCCTTTTTTAATTTTTCAGATCGAAATCACTACTCATGAAAAGTACTCCTCGGTCGTAATGATCGGGCGGTTCTTTCGGGTATCGTTTTACACTTTTTCGGACCCGAGAGACACAACTCTACGAAAAAGGACTTTTGGAGTTTTCTTTTCCGTGTCTTTTCAAACTCTCTAAACATGAAAAAGACTCTGAGTTTTACCTATGTTGGACTCGTTAAACCCTGACGACATTGGATTCGTCATTATGACGAAACTTGAGCTTCTCCTCCCTAGGGCTCGTTAAACTTTTACTTAGGTTGGATTCGACCGAAGGTCGAACTTACACCACAAGCATATGCTATCCCCATCAAGCTTGTTAAAAATAATTGGGGTACTCGCCAGAAATGGCGGGGGAAAAAGAAAATTTTGGAACCGTAATCATAGTCGTGTCGGCAGTATGTCGCTCTTGAACATGGCACTTTTTTGCTTTCGTGTTAGGGTGGGGAATCTCATTCCGTTTTCACTTGCCTCCGTGGGTTCGGGTGATCCTATTTGACCTCTCATTTTCTCATTGCCACGTCATCATGAACTCTGACCCATTGACGTCAAATACTGCCAACTCCACTGTCGTGCCGCCGATATGTTCAAAGAGAAGTTGACCTCTGAAAGAAACCGCCTCCGCTTGATAGTTCATAAATATTACTTCACAACATTGTCTCTTCCCGTCTCGTGTCGATGATGTGGGAAACATTATGGCCCACCTTCGACGAAGATCACTTCTTGTCGACTTCAGCTCATTATCCAGGATAGTGACCTAGAGACTCCCTTCAGGTACCTTGGAGCCTGCATGCCTCAATGGCAAGTTCTTCGTGTTCGACGCGAGGTTTTCATCATTGACCTCCGATCGGATGACTCTACGGGTGTTCGACATCGGCTCATTCTTTCACACACCGTGGATTGTACCTATAGTACCTTGAGGACCATTTTCATTAATGGTGGTACCTCTCGTGCCTGTTAACAACTTTCATCATTGGTTGGTAATCAGGCGATGTTCATGCATGTTCGACTTCAGCTTACATTTTCGCATGCTTGGACTTGTACTCGTGTTCGGGTCGAGGTGGAGCGCAAGACCCTGGATTGTGTCTGTTGTAATCCAGGCGTGATTTTGATACATGACTCTTTCACTGGATGGCTGCGACCATACCTGAGTCTATTCATCGATCCTAACTAGATGGCTGCATCCATACTACGGATCTTGATCGTCATGTTCAATGGATGGCTGCGTCCATACCGCATATATCATGTATTTGAACTATCATACTGTATCTCTCCATGCAGATTCTCGGCGACAACTAGATATGATCTTGTAAAGCACTTCACCTCTCTCTATCTCTCGAGGCTCATACTTTAGGGGGCATCTGTTACGCAGTAATTTGTCACCGTTGGTCACCGTCCTTGTTACCCCCACTGTCACACACTGGAGGACACATTTACGGACCTGTGACCAGTGAGACAACTTGAAAACACATGCATTGGAGTCTCCTAAGTATGAACTTCAATATCCCTGAAGACACCTTCTGAAGATTAACCCTAAAAAATGCCCTTTTCTCATTAGCATGGGTCCACAGTGTCTAACCCGCGCCAATGGCTCAGTTCCTCCAAAGAGGGCGCGCCCATGGACGCGCTGTCACAGAACAAAGCCCGCACCACCCAAAATTGGTCATGATTTTTGGCCAACGCGCACTGAAGTGTTTTTTCCTCCATTACTCATGTAGTTCTCTGGGGAAAAATCCCATGGGAGTGATCGACTGTCGTCTTTTTCATCCATGACAACTCAGTCCAAAGGCTATTCTGAGACAATGCCAAATCTTCAGCAAGTGTCCGGATACAATGAATATGTCCTCTCCCTCCATCTATAAATAACTATCACCCTGCATTGAGTCAGCAAGTTTTGAGGTCGTCAAGTTTATGCAAGAGCTAAGTTGAGCTGAGATCATGCTAAATTGATAGTAAGAGCTTGAGAAAGAAGTTATGCTGCTGGCATTTTGAGAGAGGAAGTGACTTTGCAAGGCATGTGTAGCTGCTGACCCAGTTGGAGGAGATTTCAGCGTCAAGCCTTAATTGGTTGTAATTCTTCTCTTATTTTATTGAATAATGAACGACTGTTATTATAGTTCCACTCATGTATTCTTCTGGTAATATTTGAGTTATATCCTGCTTGACTGATATATAATTGTATGATATTGGATTTTACGCTTGTTGTGGATTGTTCTTTGTTTGTGCAGGTGTCCATGGGTGGAACGCGAGGATAGTGACCGGCCAAAGCTAGAGGACAGGAGCGACGTTTCTTCCACGACAAATAGTGTTGGATTCCAGGTAGGTCTTTCTGACCAACCTTTTGATTATGCAATTAGGAACTTGCATGCAGCGTGTATGATTGTTGCTAGACCCCTATCGGGCTAGTGGGATCGCCTCTGTCTGCAGAGGGGATTTACCTCACCAATAAGGTGTTTTTGCATCTTCATGTCTATAGCTAACGATGTACCAGGGTATCAGATACTTATTGACGAAGTTTATGTGGGGTTGAGGAGATGGGGCTTTGCGGGGTTGCATCGTGGCAGATAGCTGATTAATGGATATCTGATTTATGGGTTTATTTATTTATTTTGGTTTTCTACATAAGGCTCTAGTGCATAAGGTGCACTTATTAGCCATGGGTGCAAAAGGCACTCTGCTGCCGTGATATATTTCAGTTCTGGTATATCTTTTACTGATCCATTTTTATCATTATCAAGAGTTAACTTCTTGACTTTCTTCCTCAATTTAATTTTTTGGTTCTTTTTTAGTCCCAGAGTACTAATGCTTGCAATTGCCTTTGCGGTTGCAGAAATTAATGGCTCCTTTGGTTCCGCAGAATTAGATGGGAGGTTGGTTGCATTTAGAGCTGCAGAATTCAATGGATTCCTTGGCAGCACAAAACTCAATGGCTGTTTGGTTTCATTACTCTTTTGAGGAGGAAGTATTAGAGGTTTGCCATTTTTACGAGGGTCCTTTGAGGAGTCAATAGCAGATACAAGAAAAAACATTTTCTGGGTTCAAATCAATGTGAATGATAGAAAGTCTACGATGCAAATAGTCCAATCCTATCAAGGTATAATAAAAAATATTCTTAACCATTTTCAGAGGCATGCCCTTGTAATTGTAATACTTAATTAGAGAAAGTAGATCGTTGCCCAAATACTCAAATACCAGACAGTAATGTTGTCCGTTGGCTCCAATTGGTCCTTCAAGCAATAAATTTCTCTTTAGAGCCAACGCTGCATCTGAATCATCATTCTCATCCACATCAAGATCAACTTCATTTGGATTTTCAGCATTATAATCTTCTTGATCTATATCAGCTTTATTTGAATCCTCATCTAGATCACCAATTTCCTTTCGACATTCTTTAATTTCTGTAAATTATTTTTCTAGTCCTTGAAATGCTTATTGAATACTAAATTGTTCAACATAATCCCGATGTGAACGTAATGGCACATTGTGTGGCGAACTGTGTTCAAAGGACCACATGATTATATCATGTGCCATGGCTCTGAGACCACTGTAGCATAAAAACTATGTTGAGGCATGAAGGACTGATAACTTGAAGACTTTAATATAAAAATACACACAGGTATTTGTAATAATTATTTATTAATATATATAAAATGTATGAGATGATATAAGATTATCTTGAATTTACAATGAGGACCCTGCTTTTATACCTTATAGGTGACCTTTCGTGAACGGCATGTCTTTTAGACATGCCTTTTCACTTAATTTTAATGACTAATTTAACCTAAATAATATTTAATTATTTAATATTTATATTCATTTTATTTAGCTAATTGTTATGAATTATATTCATAACACAATGTAAACAACTTTGTGGTGACATCTAAGTGTCTCGCTCCTCCCATTTTAAATCACACTCCTAATGTTGGCCAATGATCCAAGGCAAAAAGAACATTATTTTCTTGGAATGTAGGAATGTTATCAATTGAATTTTCTAGAATTTCATGTGGAGCTTCATTAATTTGAAAGAATTCAAGTGGTTTTTAGATCATATTAGATTGATATGAAGATTTATAGTGCATTGTTGAACCTGGTTTATAGATCTGGCAACAATGAAACAACTCGGCCTTTAGAAGAAGCTGATCTTGGTCTTCCAAAACACTGGAACCTTCAACAACTTTTTCTACTCTTTGCTTAAGGATACGGCCTCAGAAAATGATGTTCTTGCCCTAACTGAATAATTCGGCCCCTTTGATAATAAATCCACCTCTAGATAGATTCAGCCTCTTCAGAAATATGGTCACAATACTTGATGGGCTTGGCATTCCAGTAATTGAGCTTGTCCTCGAGATAATTTTGGTAATTTTGAATAGTTTTTGCCTCCAATCCAAATGAACTCGACCTCCTAATAAATGTGCCCTTGGCCGCAAAAAAGAAATGACGTTGATGGGCCCTTTGACTAGCTAAAGAGTAGTGAGGCCTCGGGTTCATTCTAAATTTTCCCTTCTCATCGCAGTGCACCAACCTCAGCTACCTAATCGGGCCAGTTGAAAACGCGACTGTAGGAGTCCAAGGACTTGTAGGAGAGAGATCAGATTCCTTCTACTTACCTATTGTTGTGGGTGTTCAGAACCCCAACATATGCCTCATCTTTGTTGTTGAGGACACAGAGAAGGCACACCTACGCTACTAGGCTCATGTACCATCGAACGCTAGACCAGTTGAGTCTGTTGAATATAGATGGACGATTTTCAATCACTCAGTTTAGATAAAAAGAAATGCACGACTTGGCATTTACCTTATAAAAGTGGGGTAGAGCATAACTATACCTACATAAACAAAGGGCTTGAAAGTACGTACTAGGGGGAATAAATGTCGACCTCCATGAATTATGAATTAGAGAAAATATGCGAAGGTTTCAAAAAGTGAGATAGACCATTAAAAAGGAAAGATAAAGAGATGGCTTTCCCTCCTAATAGAATATAATTTTTTTTCTTCCCAATGAGATTTAATTTCAAAAATGTTGTTATATATATAAGTTGTTCATTTCAATTTCAAAAATTTCAATAACATATATACAAGGAGTTCATGTTCTAATGTATTCCAATATTTCCCCAAATCCAAAATACAACTAAGAATAGAAGTTAAAGAAACAGGTGAAGACAGAGTACCTAAAGGCGGCACCATCGAAGTAGTCGCTAAGTGGAGTTGTGGCTGATTAGATTTTTGCTTTGTGGAAGCCCAATCAATAATCATAGGAACAATCACAATGAGTTCGGGAGCCGAAGCCATCAAGATAATAGGGGTAGCCGAGATAGTTACAAAAAAGACAGAAGGAGTCATCATCATCGGGAAAAGTCCTTTCTTTTTCATCTTGGGAGACAAGGGCTTGTACTTTCCTTTGATGCCATGGAACCCCAGTGAACAATTCATAGCATTGTGGGCATGCTTGTGACATCTAGGATATCTAAAGGGGACACCCTCATAGTGTAAATTATGAAGAGAAGTGATGCCTTGATGTTGGAGCTTCATTTCACCCCATAAGTCATATGTGATATCCAAATTTACCAATACCCTTGCCACCTTCATCTCCACAAAGTCTTTGAAAGTGAGGTTAGCCTACAAGCATTCCCCCAGCTTGTTTCCAATTTCCCTAAGAGCCTACTTTGACTAGAATTATACTTTTAGTTTCGGAAGCTAAACCTAGATAAGGGCCTTGTCTAGCCTCTATCCAAGTGGGATAAAAAAGAGGGGTCCAATGATTAAGCATGAAAGGGGTGGAGTCGATACTCCAAACTTTATTCAAATCCCAACGAACATCTTTAGACTTGTTTAAAAAGAAAATGAGCCAACCTCTTACTGGTATCTGAAAGTTGGTAGTGAGTTGAATGAGCCCCCTACTCCTTTATCATCCATTCTGATATGGTCTTCCCATTAAAATGATGACCACGAGCACAACCCATCAATGCAAACTCGTACATTTAAAGGACTTCGTAAATCTTGATCGCGACACCCAGAATGAAGGAGAGCTGGCCCTTCTTTTCTTTAACGGAGGGGTTCTTTCATTTTCTAGCAGCACATGGGGGGTTGGGCTTGGGGGAATGAGTAGGCTTTTACAGAGGGGATTGTGGTCAAGGGAGGAGGTTTCAATGAGATTGGTGGGGGGACTACATTGTGAGAAAAAAAAGGAATGGTGGAAAGACTGCCAGGTGGAGGAGCAATTTCTGAAGAACCAAAAGGAAGAAATCCTTCAAAACTGACAGGTGAGATAGAGCGATCCAGAGGCGGGGAGGGGGAAGAAAGCCCATGGGTGACAAGGGTAGTCAAGTCTGTCAATAACAACGAAATATTTTCGTAAAGGTAGGTCTCCGTAACAGAAATCGATAACCCATGAGGAGCAATACATGGGGAATATAACCACAAGGAAAAAACATCGGTTGGCGGCCCATATGCAAGTAGATCATCGAAAATAGACAAGATGGGGGGAGATGGAAATAAGAAACCCTCCGAGGAATGTAAACTCCAACTAATGGAAGATTCTAGAAAATCATTGATGCTAGTGTGAGGACTTGAATCTCTAGTTTTACCCATGTCGTTACTTTGAATAGAATCCCACCAATGAAAACCCTCTGTGAACGAATCTCCAAAAAGAGGTAAGACCACATCAACAAATAGAGCGATAAAACCCTATACCATGCTTTCTTCAAGCCTCAATTTTCCAAGTGGAGCCACAAAACCCTACGTCATGCTTCCTTCAAGCCTCGGAGCCACAAAACCATGTGCCTTGAAGATAATATGTTTTCCTAAGAAGAGAACAAGAAATAGGCTCATGAATACCATCAATATATACTGGAAGTGTTGCAATTAAAGCAATAATGAATACAAAATTTGTGGTCAATTGGATAGGGACCATCAAGATGTTGAACCATGCAATGTAGAGATGGTTTTTAGTGATAGTGATCCAATCACATAAAAGACCCCATCAATTTGTGCTTTGAGATACCGCCAAGATTGAATAAGTAATCCAAAGTGAGAGGACTCAATGATAAGGTGACAGTGCCAACAACCCTGAGTTGACCCAAAGTGACATCTTGTGATCCTTGCACAACTAGGGTTCCAGTTTGAGCATCAAAAGGAGGCACAATTACACAAGTGGAAACATCTCACACTTAGGGAACTTGGCCACAAGTATTTATTTGTATTTCCATTAAGGGTACCTTTAACATTTCCTAAGGCACAAATCACATATTTCGAGGTATTTTGAATAACTTGTCACCTTCCACTAGCTTCATGCATGGAGAGGTGCTCCCATCCTTTAAGAAGATTTTGGAGGATTTCGTAGAATAGTCAAGGGTCACATGTATAAAAGAAGAACGCCATAGTCAAGAATATGAAAATTGGCATTTGTATCACATGGAGTAAAGGATAAGGACATAGGTGAAGAGTACTCCATTTAGAAACATCTAAAAGCTTATTTATGTCCTATTTCCAAAGAAGACAGGGCAAAGTATTTTGTGCATAATATTCGATAGTTGGTCCTTCAGACGTAACTGGGGAAGAATGGAAATCAAAATAAATTGCGTAGCATGAGCAACTTCCAAGCTTGTTTCAAGTTGTATTTAAGAGGGTTGATGTTATGGGTTCATGCTCTTAGATTTCCTTAAGAATTTCCTGATTAAAATTTATTGGAGGGAGCTACTTACTCAGAAGAACTCTGGATTAATCATCCTTGAATTTCCCCCAGATGAATATTGCTTCCCTTCCAATCCTCCAGAAGGCACCTTACGATCAAACTTATTAGATGTGACTTACATTCAAGCTTAACAGCTCCAAGAGGGCCTTGAGCTTGGCTTGGAATTCTATAGAAAATATTTAAAATGTTTAATGTCCATTTTCAATTTTAAATTGATGCATTTTGTAGGCAACAAGAGCCTCAACTTGGTTTGCACCTTTGAGACAAAATTGCTAGAGAAGAGGAACTTTAAATCATTATTCCATAAAAAATTGTAATAGTTTTCTTAGCTCTATCCTTTCGATAATATGGCAGTATTTTCTAGTTTAAATATCGTCAAGTTAACTATGGATGTCATCTTTCAATGTTAAAAAATAATGAGAAAAATAATCAGAACAATAGGCACAAAGGCAAGTTACCTTTTCTTAGGAATCTCTGACATCCTCCACAGTGGCTTTTTGATTAGTGAGACATGATC